>NQII01000807.1:190652-223829 GCA_002778355.1 Clitarchus hookeri
CCCCCAGCTACTGGCGCCCTCTTTTACACCATCACAACCACCTCTATTTCGGGATAATTTTGAATGCCTGGCGTTCGTTTACATTTGAACGCAGCTCTGAAAGCAATACTACCAGTAGACGCGTTTACTAGTTTCGCGAAATTAATCAAACAAACACAGGCGCGAATTTCACCCCCTACCCTCCGTTTTTTTTAAATTTGCTTATATATTTAGCCGTGTTGGTGTTTAATGGTTAAACTGTAAACTTAAAATTAATAATGCCTTTTCTTCTTTTAAGCGGTAAAAATATGTCAATGCGCCTAATTAAACCCCATTTAGACCCAACTGAATTTATGGTTTCAAAAGATACAAACAAAATATTTTATGATACCTGCTGTTTTTTAATCGACACGTCACTTGTTTCGTTGTCACAGCCAATGAGCTGCAGGCTATATGCTCGGCTGCAGCTGTATGAGCCAATAATTACCTGGACCAGTAAGACCGTTTATTAATCGTTCACCCAGAGGTAAGATCGTTGGTCGTTCAGATTCACAGTGTGCAGTACAGGCCATAATTACCTACGCGTGCGTAATGTACACATTTGTGTACACTGGGTCTGAATATTTTAAATCTTGTCCTACAAGTAGACTTCCATAGGCTTCGCATCTCCTCAACACCGTTTCGCGCGCAGCTCGCTGAATCGTCCGAATCTCCTGTTCAAACGATGAAGTAAACTTTTTTTTTTAATGTTTAACTTTCCATGCTTGTGCTCTCATGACCGATTGAGATGACGCAGTGGTAAACGTTCCACCTGATTTATGTTTTCCATCATCTACCGATATCACTTCAGACGAATGCTGGTTTAGTTCCTCACTACAGGTCATGGTCCGATTCCTTCCCCGGACCTCATCCTCAGAGCAACTTGCTGCGTCTCTAATGACCTCGCAGTCGAGGAGACGTCAAGGGGAATGTGTGCACGAAAACCGTATATTTACCTCAATTTTGTCACAAGTTGTTTTTCAGAAGGTTTATCGAAATTCTCGACATGGCAAGACAAAGACGATAATTTTGAACATCTTTTTACGTTATTATATATTCACTGCCCTTTTTTTTTATTCTCGGATCACAAGATCCTGTGACCGCTGTGTCTGAGCGGTTAGACTGCTCGCCTCCCACCAAGGCGAACCGGGTTAAATNCGGGACCAGTATTTTCGCAAGTGGGGATCGTGCCGTACGATGCCGCTGGTCGGCGGCATTGCATTTCGGTGCTGCTCCATTCTCACTTCTTTTCACCCTCATCGGCTCTCAAGATCTCGATGTTAAGAGCCGTCCAAATCACTCAACTCAACTCACTGGTCCTACTTACCATCCTGCTCTCGTGAGGGGGAAATGCGTAACAGTTGCATTAAGACTCGGTAATACGGAGTACACTAGAGTTTCAAAACACGCATCGATGTAAACGGTGTTCTAACCTTAGTCCAACTCACGTGGTTTCGACAGTTGTATTGGCAAAACAAAAAAGGAAAAAATAGTTTAATGTCGTGACTCTGAAGTTGGTTACTGTGCAGATGACATGCGCTTTCTCTCCCTTATAGCTTCTATGCTTGAAATGATAGAAGATGGGAGAAATACGGTCATTTGGGATAACTTTGTATCAGCCAGGGCAACTGTGTATGTACCAACCGCCTAGTTTTAATATCAAACTCAAATAATCTCTGCACTTTGCTATGCTGTTTATGAAGAAGACAGTTAACCATAAAGTGTACGTTAATGTAGGGTTGTATAGTTTATTCGCGGTTTCTTCACACTTTTTGAATCAAACCTTTCAAAAATCACCCCATGCGTGACGGGGTTGGATGTTTCCTGAACATGTCACGTGTCACAGGCGTTTTATACTTATGTTGACATAATTGTGTTAATTTTGGTTACATCGAACTTTTATTTATGTTTTATATATGAAGAATAATATTTCATCTGTAAATAATAACAATAAATACAGGGAGAAAATATGTGTGCTGGTAATACTTGGTAATAAGTAATTCTCATACGCAAAATATTATTAAATTGTGTGCGCACAAATGCTGTGCGTTGTCCCTTCAGTGTGATTTTCTAGACTCGGTTATGCTTTGTTTGCGCAAGGCGGAGGTACAGCAGTTAACTGGTACTTCAGTGTGAAGCAGTGGTAATATTCCAGTATTCATTGGACGGGTTCTCGACCTGAATGTTCCGTTGAGACGCGTGGCCGTAAATGTTCAAGACGTCACTCTGTTACAGCAGTATTTTGTGTTTGTGGAAGAAACACTAATCTCGTTTATGTTATTCGATGGAAAGTGTCAAAGGTTAGACACGGAAGCGCATATTGAGATAGCGTGGCTTATCTTGGATCTGCACGTACATTTTGCTGCAGCGATGTTCACCATAAAATATTGTGCTTTTTTTTTAGCGGCAAAGGCATTTCGAATGCGAGGTATACTGTTAATTTCCCGAGAAATAATATGTTTCTTGTGCGATCGTTAGGTAAGCCATAAAATTATAACGGTGAAACGTTCACTTTTTTATACGCGAGTAAACATTCCTCAAAAAGGGCGGGTTAATGAAGTAGTCAAATTGTAAATATTCGAAATTATTATTGCGTGTTTTACAGTGAGGCTCGTGATGTGTATCCCAACGTAGTCCGTCATATTGAGTGCAGCTAGTGTTATTCTGAGAGTTTCTTCTTGTTCGTCGCGGAATTTAAAGTAAAACTTCATACTTCTGCAGTGCTTGCCGCGCTTTTCCTTGTAATTGCAGTTTTATTAACCCGTCCGCCCCGAGCGAGAGGGTCTGCCGTTCATATTTATTTCCACGTGTAAGACATTATTAAAAAGTTCTTTGTAGCTTCCATTTCGCGAAATGCTCTCTTTGATTGCGATACGGCTGCAGGGCTTTCCAACTTTCCCTCCCGGCACTTCGGTCACGTGGCAGAGGCAGGCTCCGTTTTTTTTTTTTTTCAATTTAATTTCACAATATTTTTTTTATTACCACGCTCCCAGTTCCTCTGAATATTGTACATCGTTATTCTCATCTTTGTTTCTGGTTTGAAAACAACGTGTCGATGGCGTATTGATATTACACGGTGTAGAAAAATGCCATTTCCCTGTTCAGGCCGAAAGTACGGAATTCCTATTTTTTTTTGTCTTGATTGTGTGTATACGTACCGGTAAGAGATTTTAGTGTGAAACTCTCTGGTTGGAATGTTGGCGACAATGTAAATTTCACTGGTTGGCTACTTTTAAAAATATTTTCCTGTGTGTCTGAACTGTATAGTGATTGTTAAAATTTTTGTTATGAGTATTTTTTTTTTCCACTGCTGGGGTTTGCGTGTATGTATGTTTATTTCAAAAATAATATTTTAGCTGCGAGTTAAACCAGTATTGAATAAGCTATAATCCCTCGGCACTTTGCAACATTTTTTTCTTTTAGTTAATGTCTCCAATTTTTTTAGTCCAACTTGTAACATGGATTCCTCTCGGTGTTACGTAATTAACTTATCTTAAAGTTAAAGAGCGGAATATTAATGTTAGTTCACAGACTGACACGTATACGTTAGGCGGAAACATCTTTAGGGTCAGGGAGCAGATAAAAATTGAAAACTGCGGTGTAGTTAATGGGTTCTTGAAAAAGAGAGAAAATAAACTTGCCCATTAAAAAATCGTTAGTGGAAGGTACAGTTTTTGTAGAGTGGTGACGGAGATACGTGAGATAATTAAAGTGATGTGCCGTTACTACTGAGTGTGATAAGAGAGTGTCTGTATCGGTGTGTGTACTATCTTGTGGAGAAATTGGCTGCAGCGTACTTAAGTATGCACAAACCCGAACTCGTATTCGACAGTAATTTTTTTAAACTGCCACGCTTTGAAACGTAACCAGAATTGAGTAACATACAACTGGAAACAAGAGACGAAATTTCCATAGGGCCAAATGTAAATGCGATTCAGGGTAACCTTATAATAGCAATTATGTAAATGTGCTCATCTCCCCCTCTTCAAAGACGGAAGTGAATGGATGAGAGGAGGCTGGCGCTAAGGGTTTCGCCTGTTCCGAAGGTCATTTGCATGTTGGTGGTTTACATCCAGGGGTGGCTAAGATCGAACCAGGTACACTCATCACATGTCCCATATCCTTTAAGGCGGAAGTACCCTTGCCATCTTGGATTTACGTATTTTCCTCCATAACTTAATTTTCGGGATCAATATTCAAAAACCAAGCTAGTCAAGGCATAGGGAACATTTTAACAGTTATTTCTAAATCCCAATTATTTTTCTTACATGATTAGTTTCACATCTGTAACCGTAATCAAACATTACCTAATTATTTAATAATTTAAATCCCACGTGAGAAAATACAGGTATAATTGAAACCCTACAAATTTCCAAAAAATCGNAGTTTCACATCTGTAACCGTAATCAAACATTACCTAATTATTTAATAATTTCAATCCCACGTGAGAAAATACAGGTATAATTGAAACCCTACAAAGTTCCAAAAAATTGTTAAGTAGTCCTCTATGTCATGTCGAGCTTTGATTTTTTATTTCTGGTCATACATTTTCATTACGAAGATTTGTAAGAAAATTTGAAGATGGAGTGGATGCTACCCCCTTAAGGCGGTCGCCTAGTAAGAAGTATGTTCGTGTGAGTGAGGCAAAAATCTACGGGGCACTACGGTTGACGCCGACCAGCGTATGTAAAGCGATTATCGCCTTTACGTGCAAGGCGCTCAACTGACGTGCAAACGTCGGTGACTTGCCTCAACGTGACTTTAAGCGTTGATCATATAGTTTTATTGGACGCGACTATACAGCAAAGTCCAGTGCATTTCTTTATTGTAGTTTCGCATGTTTGCGGTTCGTGTATTTTAAGATATTGCAGTCTTAAAAAGTCGTTTTTAGCTGTGTTGGGGTACATGAAAAAAATTTACTAAATTCCGTAATGTCTTGAAAGTAACATTCCTCCATCGCCTGAAATATACATTATTTTCGTAGGTAAATGTATTAGGGGCAACTGTAATAGTTTCGTCAAGAAACGCTTTTTTTCAAACACACTGCATCTCAGCGGTGACCCTCTCATTTCATAGTATACATTAATAAATGAAGAGGAAAATGCGCTGTACGTTCCTGGACAACTTTAAATATCATGCGCATGTTTTTTTCGTACCTAAAAATCACTGATTGGGAAAACCGTCCGTTTCAGGAATTTTCAGGTTCAGAAAATACACGTTAGAAACGGGAGCAGAAAACTGAAGCTCGTCATCAACGCTGAATGCATTTTAAATGTTGTTCCTAGGTGGACATGTTTTACGCACGTGGAGCCGTTTTCGAATGAGAAGTTTCTTCGTGATGATCTGCGCACAGTTCGGCGGCCTGGCCAGTCGAAACACTTGGTATAGGAATGTACCTAGAGAGCGTACGCGAGTACTTAGGTAGTTTGCAGTATTGCAGAGCTGCGTGTGTTTCGTACATCAACATTATGTTACGCAGAGTAAAGTTAAGGTGTGCCGAGTTGTATTCTTGCCGTTCGCGTGTGCAGTATCTGTATTTTACACTGAAGAGCCAAAAAAACTGGTACACCTACCTAATATCGTTTAGGGCCCCGANCGTGTGCAGTATCTGTATTTTACACTGAAGAGCCAAAAAAACTGGTACACCTACCTAATATCGTTTAGGGCCCCGAGCACGCAGAAGTGCCGCAAGACGACGTGGCATGGACTAGACTAATGTCTGAAGGTATGCAGGAGGCAATTCACACCATGAATCCTGCAGAGCAGTCCACAAATCCAATCTGCGCCATTTTGAGAAAGGGTTGCACGTCTGCCACGTTTAATGATTCTCGTCAGTCGTCGNTTTGCATACGCACGCCTATACCTGTTGTTTTGGCTCTTGAGTGTATGTTAACTAACATGGCGTAGAAAGTTCGCGGTCGTTTCGTTCCGTTGTGCAGCCAGGCATGTAATATGTGACTGTAATTATTACCGGCTGCGAAAATTCCACTATATTTCGTCATTTACATTGTAGGTATGCTCCGTACAAATGGAAAGAGGCTGTGCAGTTATTTAGGCATTGCAGCGCTGCGCGTGAATTGATTACTTTAGACGGTAACGTTCCGGGCTCGAGAAACTGTGGGCGGAACATCAACGCGAAGAAACGTTGGTTACGGAACGGCAGCGCACGAGTTTTCCAGCAGTTGCATTCATGCGAGTGACGGAACGCGTCCTCGCCGCCCCCAAGCTGCTTGGTGATGATTCTCGTCAGCCCGTCGCGACTTATCAAACTGCGCGCGTGGACAGGAATTACGAGTTGATTGGCGCGGAACGCATGGCGACACTCATCCCTCCTATAGTCTGTTTACGGTAAACTTGAGCGCCTTTGAAAGCCTTGCTTAAGCTCTACTTGTGTGATAATCGTGATTTACCGTTATGAAGTGTAGTGGTAATGAAATGAATTGCAATTAGAGTAATTGGTGTTGCTATTATTACTGTTACTGTTATGATTTATATGAATGAAGTAGTGTAAGATGCTCGTGTGTATGCGCGTAATTATGTGCAGGTAGAGGGGTTGATGTATATGTACGGATACGAATGTGCATGTAAACAAATAAGTTAATGGGTAAAAAGGACAGTGGTTTGGACAGGACAGATATAAGTTTAAAACACTAGAATGGAATCCTTGGGAATGCCGATAGGCTAAGTGAGGTAAATAGTAGTTGTTGTATGCACACTGCGTATTCTTCCACCTCATGTAAAATCAACAATGCCGCGGGCCTGATCACTTCATCCACGCGTCTGTCGACTGACACTCTGAAATTATTAATAAAAGTGAATTTTTTTAAATTTTTTCTGATGTTCTAGTTCTCTACCGTTACCAACTTTACTGGACGCATGCCGTTCACTGTGGCCGTTAAAAAGTGTGCAGGTAGGGACAGTGCCTTTTTTTCAAAGGTTGATTTAAAAAACGTTCAATTATCCGTGAACAGCCTATACACACCATACCCTCTTTTTTTTTTTTGACGACAGCAGAATTTTAATTTTAGAATCCCCGGATTACTGGCATAGTGTTTCATCTCGCTCGACTGGTATATACTCCTCCCCCTTCGCTCATCAACATCAAGCGAAGGTTGAGCTGTCCATCGGTGTTCTGTGCCGAGGCCCAGTATAATTAATACACCCCCCTCCCCTTTACCTTCTACACTGGTTCTGCTTTGTTCCGCTGGCAACACGCTGTCGTTGTACGGGACAAAGTGACGTTGCCCGCGCCAGCTAATGAACTCGGCGGAATCTGACAAGTAAGGAACTGAAACTCAAACTGCGAGGAGACTTTATTGGGACGCCTGGGGTAAAAACGCCTCTGGAAGTCGTAGGCGCGGTGGTCACGAGTCCCTCTTAATGATGCGCGCATTTGCTAATGTCATAGCATTGTCATATCTCATATCTTAAGTAGGAAACGCTTTCATAATTCTTACCAGTCTGGACCTTTATACGAGGCTTCTGTGCGAGCTGATCGAGGTGGCGCGGTGGTACACCACTCAATTCGTATTCGAGAGGTCACGGGTTAGATTCGTGGTGTCGACTTCGGTGTTTAAGGTTTCCCAAAGAATCACTCCAGGTGAATGCTGGGGTGGTTCCTTACTACAATCTGTGGTCGATTCCTGCTCAGTCTCTAGTTGCCTCGCTGTCGATGTGAAATTAAGCCCTATCCACCTGCAACGTGAGAATATGTAAGCATTTTACAAACTATATTTTCGGTTACGTGCTACCTTAGTGAAATAGTTGTCCTTGGTTTATTAACATTGATAAAGAAATGTGAAATAGTTACACCGGAGTATGTACACTGAAGAGCCAAAAAAATACTGGTACACCTGCCTAATATCGTGTAGGGCCCACCGAGCACGCAGAAGTGCCGCAAGACGACGTGGCATGGACTCGACTAATGTCTGAAGGTATGCAGGAGGCAATTCACACCATGAATCCTGCAGGACTTCCACTCTGCGCCAATTTGAGAAAGGGTTGCACGTCTGTCACGTTTAATTATTCTCGTCAGTCGTCGTTTGTCCCGTTCTTTCACGATCTTTTTCCGGCCGCAGCGATGTCTAAGATGTGATGTTTTCCCGGATTCCCGATATTCACGGTACACTCGTGAAATGGTCGTACGCGAACATCCAAATGTTATCGCTACCTCGGAGATGCTATGTCCCATCTCTCGTGAGCCGACTATAACACCACGTTCAAACTCACTTAAATCTTGATAACCTGTCATTGTAGCAGCAGTAACTGATCTAGCTGCCGACCGCATCGCGTTACTCTGATTGGTTACATACCTCTGTTATTTGCATACGCACGCCTATACCAGTTTTATTGGCTCTTCAGTGTATATTTACTAGAGTATGATCATGTTAATATGTTTGACGTTACTGGACAATTCTGACAAGGCTGGTTGTATTAGCTAAAGCGACGTCGGATCAGGAAATTCGGTGTTCAAATCTCGTATAATCCTTGGATGTTTCTCGTAGTTAGGTATTGATTATNGTTAGCAACGCGGCTGTAAGTTAGTTACACTCAAATATATCAAAACTATTTTTGAGACTTTACTCTAAAGTGGATTCCTAAGAGCGGCAGATGCCTCTGAAATTGCAGCTGAACCGCCAGTTTATTGCACTGTAGTTCTCTATTGAGTTAAAAGTGAAAGTGTTGAAAGTACATAGTCGTTGCTGATTTCAAGTTGTGGACAGAATTCAAAGTGGAACAACCAACATCTGAAAAATGTGTAACTGAAAGAAAATGTGCAGTCACTACAAAATCTGCCACCGTCATTAAATTACTACGTGAAAATAATTTCGTTTGCTAGCATTATTTTGCATTAATTTTCCCGATGCGGAACAGTTTTTAATCTTTTTTACATGACAAATTAATAATAGTGTTAATATCAACTGTTTAGAAGAATGTGCCTATAAATTAATTAATACATTTAATTCCAGCATGTGGGCATTGTGCATTACATTCCAGCTTCCTTGTATGCATTTATTCCATACTGCCTCTTTTATGCCGTTCTTGCGAAAGGCGGCTTTCGATTTTATGCTATTTGTTATTTATTTACGTTTACTTTCTTTGTGTTTCAACACGTCTCAAGTAACTAACCAGAGTTAGAATAATAGTGATTTGATATGGTTCAAGGTGTTAGTAAGGATTACTCTTAATAACCTCCACCTCTTCACCTGCCAATAATGTGTTATTAAGGTAGCCTATTCCCTAAACATCTGAGAGGAATGCATCACTGTAGGCTATTGACTTCGCCAATAGTCATGAAGTTCTGGATCACGCAACTCGTCGAGCATTTTCTGGTTAATGCGGCGCTTCACAAAAGTATGAACCCAAAGGAAGCTTCGGAAAATTTCCTGGGGGTGAGTGAAGAGATTTGGGCAGCTCTGAACACCGAGGTCACGAGAGCCGATGAGGGTGAAGCGAGGTGATTATGGAGTATCACCGAAATGTAAGGGTGGGGTAAACGGGAGATCCCTGAGAAAACCCGCTGAACAGCGGCATCGTCCCGCACTTTCTCACCTGCAAAAATCCCGGGGACAACCCCGCCGGGAATCGAACCCGGTTCGTCTTGCTGGGAGGCGAGTAGTCTAACCACTACACCACCGTGGCCCCTAACATTGCCTGGGCTTAGAATGATGCCGAATAATAAGTAGCGTATTTGATTCGGCGTCCTTTTATAAAATTCAAGGCTGTTTTTGTCCAAATGGCTTTTCTTATACAATTACTCCTGTGGGTAGCGTATTTATTACATACTACGATTCACTTCATATTGGCGGTGTGCATAATATTAAAATATATATAAGTATATATATACGGTATATATATATATCATAAGCTTTTCCATTTTCCATGGTCCATGTCATGGTCGGACTGCAAATTCAGAAGTTCCTGGATGTTGATCTGCTGTGATATTTTTTGTTTTTCTGCTCTCTGGCATTTATGAAAGAAATATACCGATTCTCAGAAATAGATAAGAAATGAAAATTTAATTGCAGTTGTCTAACAGAAAGTCTCTGAAATTCTGAAGTAACTTTTCGCCTAATTTTCGATCGTTGGTGCATCCAAACGACAATTATTTAATTAATTCGACACTACTTGTATTAGATACTGAACCCACATGGTCACATTTCCATTGGTATTTTCCAGAGCTGATTGGTAACCAAGCTCTGTGCAATACGTACATCCCTGGTTGTTGGCAGGACTCTGTTAAAGATGGAATGCGAACAATTAAAACAATCCAGCATATGAATAAAAATACCTAAACATTTGCTCGCGGGAGCTCGTTTTTCTGTTATGTGTGACTTATAATTATTCATGAGTGTACTGTTACGCGTTCGATGCTTCGCATCCCGCGTGAGTGAGTGGAAGTGAAGGATAGCAGTTATATATAGCGGCGGCAGCAAGTCAAAGGATTGTTTTGAATGAACAGGTGAGCGATAGGCCGGTGTCCACGTATCTGTTACACAAAGCCAACTGACACGATAATCCTTTTTGCGGCGCGCGCTCCTGGCCCTGGTTGTATTTATTTCTGCGTTTATCTGAAGAAACCTCTGTATTACTGACCTCGTTCTCTCAGCATGACTCGGGTTGTGTTGAACCTTCCAGATGGTCAGGGCGAACGCTTTATAAGTGTGACAGACCTCTTAGCCGAGTAGTTGATGAGTGAATAAGTGGTCGAGATCCGAGCGATAGAAGACGAGCAGCGAGAGAAGTGACCAACGGAAGGGAAATCTGTGACTGCGAGTATCAAGCAGTGAAGAGTGCGGCTGGCAGGCTGGACTACTGGACTATATGCGTGAGTGAAAGACATTACGAATGACGGTAACAGTTAGACTGAACATGTGTTTGATGAGTATAAGTTAATTGACTGTGACCAAACAGAGACAATTAAGAAGGACGTTAATTAAATTTGAAATAGACATTAACTATTGCGCTCACTGTTAAATAAAATATTAATAGTGGATACAAATAATTTAATGCTGTAAATAATAGCTGTGTGAATAAATTAGAAATCGAATTTAGTTATTTTATTTTTATTAAGATCTCCATCCCTCACGAGCTCAGATACGCCCCTCCAGGCGTCCATGTAACACCGGTGTCAGAAGTGGGATGGAGGACATTATTAATTAATCAATTGTAAATCAAGTTAGGCAATATATTAGTAAGTAATTAATGATATTAGGACAAAATAATTAGTTATAATAGCTTTAGGCCGAAATATAAAGACTGTTTTTGCACAAACATCACTGTGAATGTTAACTAGAAAAATGTCTGCAGAACTGGAAGCGTTGCGAGCATTAATTGAGGGGGTAGGCAGCCAGATGGTTAGTGTGCGCGCAAGTGTAAATAGCTTGTAAGAAGATGTAAATAACCAAGTTAGTAACGTGAAAGATAGTGTACGTGACATTGTAAATACTCAAATTAGTAGCGTGAAAGAAAGCGAGAATGAAACTGTTAATATCCTAATTTGTTCTGTATTAGAAACTGTAACTAGTTTAAATGAGAATGTAGACAGGAAAATTGACAAGGTTAATGAAAATGTGGACAAGGTAGATAAGAAAATAGACACAATGAATGAAAATGTTGACAGGAAAATAGAAGAAATTTGTAAGTTGGTGAATACGAGAGTTGATTCCGTGGACAAGAATATTGACAGTGTAAATGAAAAAAAATGGACAGTGTAACTGAAGTAGTGGACAATGTCTGTGAAAGGATGGACAGCATCGAGAATGAACTAAAACAGAAGATCAGCGCATTAGAGAAGGAATTGCACGAATCTCTTCAACAAGGGAGTTTCACCACCACCACACTGGCAGTTGACAAAGATGAAGAGGCAGTACAAGTAGTAATCAACGCAGCATCTTCGGAGGATAGTCAGCAGTTCTGCGGGCCAGGAGTGGGGTAGGGGGTCTCAATTAAGCCCGCCCCTTACGATGGCCAGAGTTCATGGCAGGAGTACCAACACGGGTTGAAATAGTCGCCACCCTGAATGGCTGGACAACCGAACAGCGGGTTTACTACCTCGCCGCTGTACTGAGAGGCCCTGCACTGAGCATACTACAATCTCTGCCAGAGCGACATCGACTGGAGTACCCCCCACTGGTATCTGCCTTGTAATGGAGAAATGTCCTGGAAGGGGAACTTTATTTAGCAGCGCTTCAGAAAAGTTGGAAGTAACCGTGAATGGACTACATACTGGTAATGTTGTCTCACGCTTTTAACCGTTATTTGTATACTTTTGAAAACCCTGGTGAGAAACTACTTTTCGCCTCGTTCTGTATCGTTCTGCCATATGTAAAGTTAGTATTGCCACGGGGCTGATCATTTTATCCATGCGTTATTCAAGTGCAACCGTGGAACCGTTGTCCAAGTGCAACTGTTGAATTGTTAGGATAACAAAACTAAAAAACACGGTCTTTGGACGCAGAAAATTTAAGAATTTCACTCGAAATGCAACGTTGAATTTTATAACTGGCAACTTATTTGGAAGACTTCATGCCAGTGTGCAAGATAGTAAACGTGTAGTATGGGCAGTGATTCTTCTTCAAAGATTTATTTCAAAAGTGCCTACTTTTCCATAAACAGCTTTTATCTTGTCGACTAACAGTCAACGACGCTAACAGTTGTCTTTGCTGATTGCCGCGTGATGGGTTCTTGCTTGTGACGACAGTCTCTGAACGAGTGAGTGAATGAGCGAGGTCTTGAGAGCCGACGAGGGTGAAGCGAGGTTAGTATGGAGCGGCGTTGGAATGCAAAGGCGGGGGGAAACGGGAGACCTCCGAGAAAACACGTTGACCAGCGGCATCGTCCGACACGATACCCACGTGCGAAAATCCGGGGGGCGACCCTGCCAGAAATCGAATCCGGTTCGCCGTGATGGGAGGCGCGAGTAGTCTAACCACTACATCACCGCGGCCCCTAGCGGTTTGCAGGAGGCGCGCGCGGTCCACTTGCCGGCGACGAAGTCGGGCAGTTTTGAGGAGGAGTTGGACGTTACAGCAGGGGCGGGTGGTGGAGGGGAATAGGGTGCTAACGTGGTGTGCTCCTCCCCGTCGTGTCAGACCTGCCCTCTTAGCTCCTAGCCCGCGAGCTACAGCAAGCCGTCAGCGAGCGCCGAGTGTGGAAGGGTTATCTGCATTCCCCGAGGCTTTACCTACCTCTCTCTCAAACTCCCTCTCTTCTCACTACCTCTCTTTCTTCTCGCCTTGTGCCCTCGCAACGTTTTCCTTTGCAACGTCCGCAGCGACGCCACGTCGATACGCGACTTCTTTGCGTCGAGTTCGACTAACGTCCCTTTCACACGGTATAGTTGGTCTTCAAGCTACCTTCAATCTTATTTGAACCCAATTCATTAAATACTGTATGACGTCATGCGAACGTCATAATCGCGGTCATTTTCTCTTTCAATTTTTTGAATGTCTCGTTTTCCTTCAAAATTAACGTTTTGAACATGTTCTGCATTTTCTTGAATCCAAAATTTAAATCGGCGATCACAGCTTTAATTGAAGTAATCTCATAATAATATAATTATGTACACACATTTGAAGTTGTTACAGAACAAGAATGCATATTTTTTGAAAAGATAAACGCCTCCAATATAAGGAAAATTTGTCTACGTTTAATATATTGTTTTCATGACGCGAATAAGTCATAGATACTTCTAAACATTTATTTTTCGTATTTTTTTTTCAACTGGTTTTATTAAAAAGTTTGTAATCAATTTTCATGTGCAGACTTAAAAGCTAATTGCATGTAATTCATTGAAAGGCAAATTAAGTACTTCGTTAGTTTAATAAATTCGCCGAAAATTTGCCTTGTGCACTAGCATAAGAAATTTAATGTTACCATTTTCATTGTTCGCTATGCCAGTAATTCTTATGCACGCGATCTGTTATGCGCAGTTGCGAATCGATAGGTTCTAAAATATGGCAGTCAGTTCTTGTGCACACGACCTGTGTTCTGTGGTTGCTATGCTTACAATTGTGAACCAAGCTTAACCTTCAACACTACGTCGTGGTCGTCAACTTCCCTGCCTTGATGGCCACCTGCACGTACAGTGTCTCACGACATGTTCGTTAAGACTACCGACTACCTCCAGCTTTATTCCGCGATCGAGACCGAGAACCACGGGAGCTATAAGAGCTACACTGACATGCGCATCAAGTGCGCCATCGCCGCTAAGCGCAAGGCCCTCAACTGGCGCGCAGTGTTTTCGTCACTTTGCGTGTGCCTATGGGACTTTCAGTGGTGACCCTATTATCTTATTGATGGAAAGTCTGTAGAAAAGTTCAATGCACTACCCTTGATCAGATTTGTATGTATTGATCGCGTATATTTTAAAATACAGCACTATGAAAAGGCCGTTTTTAGCATTTAAAGTACTCCGAAATGGTATTTATAATGTGCGAGAAATGGTATTTATAATGTGCGAGAAATGGTATTTATAATGTGCGAGACATTTTGAAAGTACCCAACAGCGGCGCGTTTAATAGTTTCGTGGGAAAACGAGTATTCCAAACACTTTGCAACGCAGTTAAAGTGCTAGGTAGGCGGGCCCCTTAACTTATTTCTTCTCCGCGACGAATTGCAGAAAATATGTTGAATTTTGTTGCAATACCATAGTCTTAATTCATAGATGGACACCGCCTATCATCTTATGTTTCCAAATCAAATTATTTTTCCGATAAAAAGTCTCTGAATTCTTCATTTTCGAGTGTCGTTTTGTAGTGCGCCTTTGCAAACCTCTGCTTGGCCATGGGCTGTAAAAACCCCGCCAGATTTATTGGTGTTTACGAATGTGCTTTGCCGATTTATTGGTGCGATTCGGCAAGGAGTTTATGCTAGAACAGTAACGTATACCTTTATTGCCTATCATGCCGTAAAACTCAATATTTTCAAAGTTTCTCACGTCTAGCTTAAATTCAATTACCAAGGCAACTGATTTATAGATGTAAAAACTTAACGATTTGTTCTTTGGCTGCAATTTTTCTTACAGAACAATGTCTGATCATTGGGGCTTCACTCATTGCTACCGGGATGCCGTTTAAATTACATTGCAAAAAAAAATACTTTCACAACTTTCTTTGAGACTGTTTTGTTTGCACTAACAAAGTCTTTCTTTAATAATGAAAGGAAAGGTTTGTTGTTAGTAAATAATTTCTCTATAAATTTTTGTCTTATGGCAATATGAATTTTCTTTATATAAGAAAAACATACTTCCTTGAGGTTGTTCTGTTTGCAGAAAATAGTTTTCTGTACACCAAAGGAAAAGGTATAGTGATAGTAAAACTTTCTTTCATTTATTGTAATTTTTGTACCTCACGATACTTCATAAATGTTATGTCAACAAGTAACAAATTCCTTGGATCATCGACATAAAGGCTTAACCTTCAAAATACAGTAACTGACTTGATCACGAAGGATACTGCTCAACTGTTATAACGATATTGCAATGTTGTCGTTGTCACTAACACATAGATGAAACAAAAATTTAGTTCGGAGCTAACCTACTTGGCAGTGGTTCGTATTTAACGATACGTTTTTTTTTCTGTAATAAAATATGTGTTGCAGCAAAGAAAGGGTTTCTAGAGTGTAGTACTATAACTGAATAAGCTGTTTTATAGAACCATGCTTAGCAAATTGCCAGGAGTTCGCTTGAACTACGCTAGTTAAGAGTCACCCAGGAAATTATAAGCATATGATTTAAAGTAAATTACTGATCAGTTTCGATTGGAAGATAAATTAATACAGAATTTGTTAGCGGACTTTCGTGCCATTTGTGGGAATTGGGGTACGTTATTCGCTTACTGGCTTTCTCTGACATTATTCTCGCTTGCTGCAAGAAATAATAAACTGCATACGTGATGCAGAGATACACAGACACAATAACATTACTCGTGTGCCTCATGAACCGTTTAGTCGCCTATGACAGGAGCATAATGCGCCTGGTGGAGACAGCTCGAGCGACGGCAATCGAATGAGGGACCACAAACGGCGGGTAGCAACCCTGGAGGAGGGAATTCAAGCAGGTGATAGCAATATAGCGAACCGTTTCAGAGAAGGCAGAAGCACGTACCCAATTGCATTGTTCGCCGGCAACGTCTGCTGCGTTTTTCACGTGAAATACGTGCTCCGGCCCCGTTTACGTAGTCGAGCCGCGCTTCTAACCCGGGGACTCTCGTGTGCAGTAAGTAGAGTCAGCTCAGTGGAGTCTGCTGTGGCCGTTCCTAGTAAAGCGTCGTGCTGATTTGTCGTGGATGCCGGGTCAGTTGCAGTTCACGCCTATCGTGCGGTGAACAATCGGCGACATGTGGTTCGGATCCTTATTTAGTCACACTTTTAAATAGAATCAGTTCAAACTGCTCCGAATCAGATAATTTCACTGCATGTCTGTTGAAACTGCCCCACTCGAATCAGTAAAATCCTACTTGTCATTTCAGTTGCTGGTCTTCACTGACTGAACAGTGATCTTCTAGTGAATCGCACTGGCCTGGCAGTGAAACCTCAGCCCGTTCCGCTGGTTCGCCACTAGATGACAACTCATTAACTGAACATTCAGCAGAATAATTCTACCGGTTGAGATCACTGATTCAGCATTTTGTGTGTGTAAGGTCGTCGTCAAGGGCATTTGTTTAAATGTTCATGTGACGTAAAAATCCAACCCCCTCCGTTACTTCGGAGCCTTGGACCATTTTATTCTGAGATTGCAGTAAGTACTCATTGTGAAATGCGGAACACTCAACAGTAGTACTGTTTTATGCTTTATGTCGAATTGCATTCAAGGTATTTATGAGCCACATAAAATAAAGCGTTTAATGGCGTCATTCGTTACTTTGTCACGATTAAACATGTGACACTTGTCGGCATATAATATAACAGAATATAAAGCCGGCCTAAGTTTTTGGTTGTTGATTTATTAAAAAAAAAATTTCAACTCCAATTACCTTTAAAAATATTTTGAACTTATTGGAAAACTTTTATCCTCTTATGTTGCCCTGGTGATTATTTCTAGGCCCGACAGCTGGAGCGAGGAAATAAAAGTGGGGCTGTATAAACATACAGATAAGCATCTGAAACATATATGCAAGGCATAAATTAGAATTATGGGGGCCAAGCTCTTCCTGCATGGTAGTATTCTCCGAGTATTAAGTATGGATAAAAATAACACCTTCTAACAAAGTGTTATCACGCGTAAAAAGTGATACATGTGGATTTTTGTGTATTTTGTTCTTTAAAAATATCTAATTGAATAAACGATTTTACGTTAGCTGGCAAACCGGCACTGACAAACGCTGTGATAAAAATCCGCAAAAGAAAGTTTTTCAGAACATTTTGTAGGATGTTTTGTAATTATTTATCACGATGCTAGTTTGCGAAGGAAAAATTACAAATATTTCTGAAGTGTCTCTGTTGAAATAACGTTCTTCTTTTTAATAGAAACGTTGTGCTAAATTGGAGCAATTATATTAGAAATGCAGTGCCACATTAACCTGTACAAATAATATGATAATGTTACTCTGTTTAGCACTATTTAGGAACAACCTATTTGTTAGCTTCCCCTGCAGTTGCAAACATGAGGGGTTCTCGTTACAGATGTACTGTTACACGGTTGCCTCAGTCATAATTACTCGCTGGTGCAGTAGTGCAAGGAATCCCTTGGTGCATCGAACTTTGTAGTAGTACTCATTTTCGCTGATGAGGGGCCAGAGTGAGTTAGTTTGAGTGGCTCTTAACAGCGAGATCTTAGGAGCCGATGAGGGTGACTGAGGTGGGTATGGAGCAGTGCAAGAATTAAGGGAGCGGGGAAGCGGGAGATCCCCGAGAAAACCCGCCGACCAGCGGCATCGTCCGGCACGATTCCCACGTGCGAGAATCCGGGAGTGACCCGCCCGGGGATTGAACCCGATTAGCCTTGGTGGGAGGCGAGCGAGTTAACCGCTCTGTCAACGGGCNACCCGCTCGGGGATTGAACCCGATTAGCCTTGGTGGGAGGCGAGCGAGTTAACCGCTCTGTCAACGGGCCCTATGAGGGGTCAAAGATATTTACGATAACTGGTGGTGCGTAGTTAACAATATGTTTGGCCTGGGATGAATATAACGTAGATTAAATTAATTGATTGAAGTGCGTTAGTGCTGTTTGTGTCTTCTCCTCGTTCATGCATCGGCGTGTAATCCCAAGATAACATCCAATAGACTGCTGAGACTCTGGCTTGTCCGTTCATTCCAATCTAATTGNCAGTTCCAACACATCGCTGTATTCTCATCTTCGAGATTTTGTGTGATCGCTCTGAATTTCCGCAATCCCCACCACAGACTGGATGAGCGCACAGGGACGAGTTGGCGTGGCGGTGCCTTTGATGCGGGCCTACCCATTCTCTCATTGGCTGCGCGTGGCTCTTGTTTCTTATCGGCTACTGCATGCTGCGAAAAAAAATGCCGTATTTAGTCAGCTGCCGGCTGACAAATAATCTGCCAGGCGCTGATTGGCTATCGACGTTCCAACATGTTGCCGGTCGGTGACGTCATTTTCCTGGAGAGTGCGGGCCGTAGTTCGCGGAATAAGCGATGGTTTCGCCTCTGTATTCCTACGTACCTTGTAGCTGCTGCTTGTTCAAAGATTTTTTCTCGTTCGAAAGGTTATTTGCCCCTGGCTTCTTACTGTTCTGCCGTGCAGCGTTGCATGCCGGGTTGCATGTTTGCCCCTTGTGGAAAGGTTATTTTTATATAGTACATTCGCAGTTTTTTCTAACTTTTATGAAGCCCTGCTAATGTTCTACTTTCAAGATATTCCTCCGCCTCATGCAAAAATTAATTTTTACCAAGTCTAGAAAATACACCAAAATTACAACGCACAACATTCGTGCGCTCACATTTCAATAATATTTTGCATGAGAACTATTTCTTTACCAACACGCCCAATTTTATCTCCATTTCTGTTCGTATTAATTATTAGTGACATTTTATAATTTATAAATGAAATACAGGCAAAACTTAAATTCATCCAAAAATAAGATACTTTTGTGTTAACAGAGGTATAAAACGCAAGTATAATATTACATATTTAAGAAACAACAAAAAATTTCATACATTGTGGGATTTTTCAAAGGTTTGGTTAAAAAAAAAGNTAATATTACATATTTAAGAAACAACAAAAAATTTCATACATTGTGGGATTTTTCAAAGGTTTGGTTAAAAAAAAAAGTGTAAAGACACCGCGGATAGACAGTATCTGCAGGAAAAAAGAAATTGTTCCACGGACGTCGAACAGGAGCATATAACACTACTCTTACAACTTATACAAGTTGTAAGTACAGTTGTGCATTTGCATATTTTCAGTAAGACGAGCATACTTGTGGCTACCAGTGCAAGACTTGTAACTACAAGTGAAATTCCATATTTGTANATATTTTCAGTAAGACGAGCATACTTGTGGCTACCAGTGCAAGACTTGTAACTACAAGTGAAATTCCATATTTGTAGACAAGTTCCGTGACACAAACGTACAGACTTGTAATTCATGGTACAGAAAAAAATGCGCAGTTGTTATCTACAACGAAACTTTTCAAACGTAAAATGATTTTTTCAAAAGTTTAATTTTAAAAAAGTGTGAACAAACAGATAATATACTGTAACAGTTGTACTGCAATATTGCAATGAAATAAATTATGCAAACTGAATGTATTCACTTAAAGTAAATGCAGAAATGCCATCAGATGTCTTACGGTATTTTTTTTTAAATTTGTAGTAAAATAGGTTTGCAGATTATTTGGTACTGAGTAATTTCTCTTCCCAGTGTATTTATGGGACCAGTAAACGGATGAGACGTTAAAGCGTGACGTAAGCTATCGTCTCAGGACGCGAGTATCACGGAGTCTTGAACTCACTGAACAATATAAGTTAACATCGTGGCCCGCTGCGTGACCTTGAGATCTGGATTTGGCCCCCACGTGGAGAAGTTTCCCCGGTCCTGCAGTCTACGACTTGTTGGTGTGCGTGTAGTGTTCGTGTTGTCTGTGAGGAGAGAGAGAGAGAAAGAAAGAAATAGAGAATGAGAAGGTTCGAGGGTAGGGTGGAAGCTAGCGGCGCGTGTGTCCATCCATCACTTCTCGAATAGACTCGCTGACAGCTTCGGCGTGACAGCCGCCTGATGAAAACCGGCGTCTTGTGGGGGGCGCCGCCGCCTTGTCGATAAGGACACTTANGCTTCGGCGTGACAGCCGCCTGATGAAAACCGGCGTCTTGTGGGGGGCGCCGCCGCCTTGTCGATAAGGACACTTCTCCGTCCTGCCACGAAGAAGATCCGCCCTTCTTGCGATGGAAAGCCTCAGGGCGTACGGGGCCTTGCTCGAATTGATAGGGGCCCCAGCGGTGTCACCGAAAAAGCTAAGTATACACGAGTGGGAAGAAGTGACTGTTACTTTGATGTAAGCGAACCCTATTGGCTGGGCTGCCGTTTGGCAAGAAAGGTGCCAGGCGCTGATTGGCGAACACCGTTTTGGCACGCTACTGGCCGGGGACGCCATTTTACTGGCGTGTGTGGCTGGGGTTTCGCGGTACAAACCCTCCTGTTCCACGCCTGTATTCTTAAGTATTCTCGGTGAACCGGGTTCGATTACCGGCGGGGTTGCCCGGATTTTGAAGTGTAGGGAAACCCGGTGGACGTTGCTGTTTAGCCTGTGGGTTTTCTCTTAGTACTTTCCGTTTCTCCCGCACTTGCATTCCACAGCAACTCCTTCTCCGCTTAATCTTATCTTCTTCGGCGCTCAATGCCACCAATCAAAATCTATCAGTTCATCTCTCAGCATTCGAATTGTTCACCAAGTTGTTTAGTAATTTGCAATTTGTTAAGTTTCAGTTCGAATGCTGTATGTAGTCACTTGTTCAGCATTCGTAACAAAACAGTAAAATATCAACCAAAAATTTACATTATGTAGTTCTAAAAATAAACGTATTTATTTTATATAAAACGTGGTTCTTGTTTAATTCGAAAATTATAAGACAAATGCTAATATTTATTACACGCTACGGTAACTGGGAACAAATCTGCAATTGTCATAATGATTTAAACGCTGATTATGATCATAAATTATAACTTATTTATTTCTAAGTAAGTTAATTATGTATTTCCATGTATATTTTTAAGGTTGAGCTAATATAGTGGTGATCTGGTGATTTAATTATTTGGTAAATTAGTATTGCGTAAATTCCGTAACATAAAAAACTAAATAATTATCTACCAAATATGTTATCGGGTCACGTGACCTTTTAGTTACCTAAGAGTACCAATCCTAACACGGCTGATTCCCACACTAAAGACTGTTTGCATTTCCATTTTTAATCGATGGTTCTAAATGTAATGGTTGAATTTTCTATACTCGGACAAATTTTTTGCTTGATCAAACATATTTTCCGGTCTAACTTCAATCTGGAAAAAAATTATACTACATTTGTGAGTACGAGAGTATTAATAAAATACTGAGAAAATATTGAGGTTAATGTGGGATGTATAAGATGTCCTACTCCAAAACGAACCTAAGTTTTCTAAACAACTTTAACAATAATTATGATGATGTAACGAAATTTGCGAAATATTTTTACTTTACTTCGTGTGTGATGTGATGACATCATAACATGTATAATACGTTAACGAAGAGAGTGAAGCAGTTCATGTATACAGCAGTCGTAATGGTTGTCTCGAAGAAGACTGGACCAATTATGCGCCGGCGGGAAATCGCAGATCAAACACCGCGCTTTTCTAAACGGAGAATTTCTTTAAAGATTCCCAGCCCCCTTTGTACTTGTACGTTCTCTCCTTACTAATAAAGAGCGTGGTTTCCACCCATCTGTCTCCTGTAGCATTTTCTGATAATTCCAATAATGCATGCAACAATTTTTTAAATTATTTTCTGTCGAAACGGCTTTTACGGTGCCTATGCCGGTTTTTCACTTTCTCTCCTTAGTCTAGTAATTTAGCTATAAGTACACTTAGGGAGGAGGTTTTCATTACCGAAACCTGGTCACGGCAGCCCAATCCCTTTCTGGCGCGATGCATGTCCCCTTGCATGATTTCCTTCCCTTGCAGGCGTATGGGGCCTAGCCCTAAGAGGCACTTAGCTCCCGTCCCTATTATATCGTGGGCTCACACATAACACTTAGCTTTAGAGTAGGTTAGGAAAAAAATGTTTTGATGCACCGCACGAGGATTTCTATTGACCCAAAGATGGAAGTTTTGAGAATTTACATAACCAGAAAGGCGAAACGGTATGCGTGGAGATTGACTTTTTTGTTGCACGATAACAAGTGCTTTCTGACAATTCGGCTTCCTGAGAAAGTCACCACACTGACTTGTTTGGAGAGCCGGAAGTCGGAGCCTTACATCCTCGACACTTTCCTGTGACATCTTCGGACGATCCCCTTCGTTCGAGTCGAATCGAGTCGAATAAATTCCTCTTTTTTTCAGGGTCCAAACGTGGGCTCAACTCTATGCATGTCTGCTTTCAATCTTTTNCGAGTCGAATAAATTCCTCTTTTTTTCAGGGTCCAAACGTGGGCTCAACTCTATGCATGTCTGCTTTCAATCTTTTCCCGCAACATGTGTTGAAATGCTCTTATCGAGCCTGTTTCCCAGTATGTCTGATGAAGGAAGACACGTTGTGCCACAGTTCACCGAGACATTTCTCCCCTACTTCCTTATCGATTGCACCTGCACTGTCGCCACGCGCAGAGTTAAACACCAACTGCGAGCGGACTGGCTGACGACCCCCTGGCGGTCACGTCGCGAAACAACCGCGGGCAGACACATCACGCCACAATCCAAAAACGGAATGACGTAGTCACACGCGCTTTTCGCAGACCTTTTTCATTGCAACATCTTCAATATAACGCGTAAGAGTTCAGTGTTTTTTTTGTTTAACGCGGATGACATCGCATTTCGCGCGAAGCGTAGTAGGTCTGTTGAAACTTTCAATATCTTCATTTATACTAAAGCTACGCCCGAGAACCTTGCTTCGGCGTGGAGTGGGTCACCTGTACTTGCAAAGAAAGCTTCGACAATACGCGAGGTTCCTTCTGTTGTAACAAACCTACCGTTACGGCGGGGTGGATGCGTTTTGCATTTTCTTTACGTAAGCTATGCCGATGCGTGGTGTTGCAGAATTGGCGTGACGATAAGGCCGTTGGTTCGGGATATTCAGATTTGTAATAAGGCCACAGCATAAGTATTAATTATATGGTTCTGTTAATTTATTTTTTTTTTAACGTGAGCCGCTCTATCTGTGTAGAAAAGCACCGCGTGTTCCATTCTGTGTTGCGATTAGTTGTCTTAAGTTATAGTGAACCAGTAACACGTTTTTTAAAATAATGTATANCGTGTTCCATTCTGTGTTGCGATTAGTTGTCTTAAGTTATAGTGAACCAGTAACACGTTTTTTAAAATAATGTATACAAAAATTTATTAAGTATTTAAAAACTTATTAACTATTTTTCGCATTTTTTTTTAGAATTGAATTTATTAATGAACCAGCTTGCGCCAGCTTTAAAATATATCGTATATATTTATTCTTGATTTTTAACGTGTTAATTTAATGTTAATGTATTTGTGTATTTTAAAGAAAAACATGAAGTGTTAATTTCGGTTACATAATGAGTGGCAAATTCTGTAAAATTCGTGACATACATAATTTTATTCCAATAGTTTAATTGGGAAGTAGGGAGTTTAATTCTTATANCGTGTTCCATTCTGTGTTGCGATTAGTTGTCTTAAGTTATAGTGAACCAGTAACACGTTTTTTAAAATAATGTATGCAAAAATTTATTAAGTATTTAAAAACTTATTAACTATTTTTCGCATTTTTTTTTAGAACTGAATTTATTAATGAACCAGCTTGCGCCAGCTTTAAAATATATCGTATATATTTATTCTTGATTTTTAACGTGTTAATTTAATGTTAATGTATTTGTGTATTTGAAAGAAAAACATGAAGTGTTAATTTCGGTTACATAATGAGTGGAAAATTCTGTAAAATTCGTGACATACATAATTTTATTCCAATAGTTTAATTGGGAAGTAGGGAGTTTAATTCTTATANAAATTCTGTAAAATTCGTGACATACATAATTTTATTCCAATAGTTTAATTGGGAAGTAGGGAGTTTAATTCTTATAAATATATTTTCTTTTGTTCGGATGTCCAAAAATAACCTTGTCAGTACAGAGAATGAGGTTCCTAATAAAATGTGTCTGCTTTCCGCCATAAATAATGTTTACTTAATGCGGTAAGGAATATATAAACATACTACCTTCATTTCACATATCTTTTTAATTCCAGTTCTGCTTTTAGTTTAGACATTAACATTTGGCTCAAATCTGAAATATCCTAATTGGAAAGAAAACATTTTTATGAAAACTGGTTTAATAACGAGCGTGATAGAAACTATATTTTCAAATTAATTAAAATCTGAATATCGCGACTTTAAAGTTTGCATCGCGCATAAGTTTGAGTAGTTGAGGATTGCGTATATTAGAGCGTCATTGAATAGCAGAGATTTCGAAACTGATTTTAACTGAAATTCTTAGTATCGTGAAGGATGGCGTCAAGCTATAACCCATTCGGACCCAGTGTACCCACGTGTGTGCATCGCGCACGTGTAGGTAATCAGTGGTCTATACTGCACACTGCGAAGCGCAATGTCCCAATTATCTTATCTGTGGGTAAATGATTCACAAACAGTCTTACTGGTCTTGGACATAATTGGTTCATATCACTGTAGCCGAACATAAAGCCTACTGTTCATTGGATGTGACAACGCAACAAGTGTTGTGTCGACTTAAGTACAGCACGCGTCATACCATTTGTTTGAAACGCCTGAAACCGTGAATTAATGTGGGTCTGAAAGGGTTCAATCATTTTTGTTTCTTTAAGAATAGTTCAGTTATTAACGCTGTAGTCGTGACTGTAAAAGTATTTTAACAAATCAGAAATTGAACTTCTACGTGAATTGTCGTATCCACATTTTAATTTTCGACGTAATGTAAATTGATTCATTAGCCCATAGTTATAGCTTGTGTCAAATTTAAATAAAATCAGTTACGTCAAGAGCAGTTAGTTGGCCGGCAACGTTAGCAGGTACTAACTGACACGCCTCAAGTGAACCATTTTAGCTGCACATAAGATAGCAAAAATAGTTAAGATAGCAAGAAAATTCAATTTGTGTATTCTTTCCAAAAGCTGTTCAGCGTTCAGATATTTCCCTCAAATAAAAGAAGTGTGTATAGTCTTTGCTAAATATTTGGTCAAATTACGATTTTTTTTTTTTGNAGATATTTCCCTCAAATAAAAGAAGTGTGTATAGTCTTTGCTAAATATTTGGTCAAATTACGATTTTTTTTTTTTGGAATACGCAAATTGTAGAAACTAGCTTTAAAAAATTAACTAGTCATATTGACGAATTTTTTCGAGCAACTTCAACTACTTTGAGAAAAGTTTTTCCATTTTAATTATAGAGTTTGATGACACTTTTGTATATTTTTTATTTGTAGTTGTACTCGAATTTTTGTAAAAAATACTTTTTATTTTGTGCAAGAACCGAGACTTCAATTTTTTGAGGTAGGCCGCTTGGAATACAAATAAAAAAATATTANTATATTATGTGCATTTCAGCGTCCTCGAATCACTCAACTATTTGGCCTCCTGTGCCTACGCCTTTGTTGTATGTTTATGTGAATACAAACGCCAAACTCAGTAAAATAAGTGAAAGGAAGATCATTATATATATATATTTTTTTTTTTTTTAGATAATTTCTGGTATTTAAAATGCTCAGATTTAAAGTATTAAATGCATTAAGTGATCATTGCTTCGCTTCACAATGTCTTAAAACAGTGCGCACCAAACATTTGGTTTAAACACATGCTGTGGAAAATATTCTCTGTTATGCACTGAATTTGACTCTCCGAGTTTGGAGTAGGTACTAGCCTTGGATCATTTTTGTGTCGTTATTATACAATTTTTTAGTCAAAATTTTCTGAAGAACTTAAACTCAAGTAGGAATACATCAATTTTGCTCAAACTTCATTGCAGTATTTTTTTTATTTTATCGAAATTTAAGGTAGGTGGTCTTTCGATTTTCAATACATTCCTTGGCAGGTACATCAGCATCTAAGTAATATTGCTAAGTAATTACATATCGTAAGGTAAATCCTTTTCATTTTCATAAACGCGACTATGAATTTAATTATGGTGCGTTTAATTTTATTATTTCGGTCACTTTTTTTTTAAGTTACGATTCTGTTTGCACTTTCATCGACATAAATCATATGTGTGTAATTTCTTCTTGTATTGGGTTTATACCGTCTTATTTATTTCAGCTCTATAATCCCGGAAATGTGTTGATACATTTCTGGCTAAATCTTTTCGTTCCGAAGTAGACTTTGATGAGATAGACGCTCCCCAGAGGGAACGTTATATGTTTTTTTGCTCGCTCATCCATACTGTGTGTGTATGTGTGTGTTACCTTCCAGTGAGATGAGCCAAAAAAAAAACTAGTTTTATCTGCCCTTGTAAATCACTCTTCCAAGTATCCCCGCGCATCCTTTTAATGTCAATTTACGCGTGGAGTCATCAGTTATACGCCATTTTCCTTTTATCCCGACTTCTTGAGAGGCTGACTTCTCCTTATCCGTCGTCCTCTTCCTTTCATCGTGGTGTATTGGTATGCACGTCACGACGGAATGAAATATGAGGACCCTCCCACAACTTTTTTTTTTTTTGGCAGAATAAGTTTTTCCTTAGTCGAGAGGATTTTTTTTTTTGGACACCTTCCAATCTGTTGTGAGGTTTAGTTCGCCGCGCAGCGTTGTACCCTCGACTTCGAGCTTNTTTTTTTTTTGGACACCTTCCAATCTGTTGTGAGGTTTAGTTCGCCGCGCAGCGTTGTACCCTCGACTTCGAGCTTGTTCACCCCTGGGCGCGCCGAACACGTCTTCCTTCCTTCATCGCCGAGTTGGAGGCAGGCTTCACTTGCAGGGCCGGCTGCGATCAGCTCATTAAGCAGCGAGGAGGACACCGCCATCATCTCCGTGGGGGAGGGGGCAACGAGAGATTGGGGTAGGAAGTTTCAACACGTCACGCGCAAGGCTTCGGCCGAAAAGTAATCAGCTGCGATGAAGGACTCTGTTGCCCGAACAAATATTTGTTTCGCTTCCCACGAGCTCCAAAACGCCTCTCCCTGCTCCCTTTCTCCTCCCCTCTAATTCCCTCTTCGCCCTTGCTTCCTCTAGTTTCATTGGAGGGCGTTACACTCTTCCCTCTTCCACCTCACGGGCCGTCTTCATCTCGTATTCGGTTTGAAATTAAGATCCGGACAGGATTTTCGAGAGTGCTCCTGACATGTTTCTGACGAGTTGAGCTCGTTACGGGATTTGTACACTGCGATGTGAAAGTCGTAAAAAATTTCTTTTTTACCCGAGTTTTATTGTCCCCCTTTCTGCTAACTAACTTTGCAGACTTCGGTTACGCTTCCACGCTACTGGGAACTTGATTGAGTGCTCGGCGAGTTTAATGTAANTAACTAACTTTGCAGACTTCGGTTACGCTTCCACGCTACTGGGAACTTGATTGAGTGCTCGGCGAGTTTAATGTAAAATGAAAGCAACTTTCTGTTAAGCCTTTCTGGAGTTGAATCGTTCGGTTTCATTGTGCAGTAAAGCTAAGTTATCGTTCCCGTTGAGAGGCCTTTGTGTCATTCTCTGGGAGACACTTTCACAGATCACAGAAGTAGCCTCTTCGGTAACGCAGCCGTAGTTCCTATCCTTTCCTTGTATACTCGGCATCACTAGTTCGATTTCCTGGATGGCCACGTACGTTCAAATGCGTATACCATTAAAAAAAACTGCATAAGCCATCCTTTCTGTAGCTAGTTTATCAATGCTATCTGTTTACTGCCTTAAAGCTTATTTGCTTGGTTTTTGCAACAGTGTTAACAAGAAATATTACCAAGTGTTTTTTAGAAGGGATAAGTGTATACATCTGTAATTTCCTATTTAACAAATATGTAACAGGCGATTGATGGATCGGCTTTGGTTTTTATTTGCCAGGTTAAATTACCTGTTTGTANTCTAGGTTAAATTACCTGTTTGTATATTGCAGTTGCAAAATAAGACGCGTGTGTTTTGTATCCGTTGATATTAATTATTAATAAAATATCTCACGTAAATGAAACAAACAACGCGCCATATATAGACAGTGTATCGGCTGGTGCTTGAAGTAAGTGAATATTATATTGGCTATTCTAACAGCCCTATCCACCCACAACAAATCACACAACAAAACCCTCGGGCAGGAAAAAATTCTTAAACTGGCTCATAAACAGCTGTCATTAAAGCGACAAAATAAACTTATTGCTAAAATAATTACGTCTACGTATTTCAAATGAAAAACAAGTTTAAACGGTGTATGTTTATTTCACTTCTTTCTCTCCTCTCCCGCTCAATCTCACTCTCAGAAATTTTCTTTATCGTATTCATGCTTAGTATTAATTCGACAATGCCGCAGAACTATCGCAAGGGTTTACCAACAGATTTGTGCAGTAAACCTGTATTGACTCGACTAATGAATCGCTGCATTGCTCCGTGTGGAACTGTTATACACTTCCTCATCTTTTATTTTTTCGTATCACCGAGTAACGATCGCGACTAGCTGCAGGGATTTCCGTTAGGGTGTTCTTGTGTGAACATAAATGCAGATACTCCGATACTATGCAGATTTTCACGGCTTTGCGATATCCTTGCTTTTAATCTCTCGTTCTCTTCACATATTTCATGCGTGCGACCTCATAGATTTGAATTCCTTGTCTCTTATGTCCCCATTCTAATATCTGGGAGCAGCTGTGGAGAGGGCGACATGTATAAAAAAAAGACGAATACCATCGCGTGTCACATTACGTTGGTGTTTGAGAATGACGGACAGTAGGGACTTGTCTAACTATAAGGGCCGCGGTGGCTGAGCGGTTAGACTGATCGCCTCCCACCAAGGCGAACCGGGCTCAATCCCCGGCCGGTTCACTCCGGATTTTCGCAAGTGGGAATCGTGCCGGACGATGCCGCATGTCGGCGGGTTTTCTCGGGGATCTCCCGTTTCCCCCGCCCCCTCATTCTGACGCTGCTCCACGCTCACCTCACTTCACCCTCATCGGCTCTCAAGATCTCGATGTTAAGAGCCGCCCAAATCTCTTCACTCACTCTCTCACTCACTCACTCACGGTAAATTGAGCCCTTCTTAAAGCCCTGCACAAGATCTACTTGTATAGTGTATTCTTCCACCATATGTAAAATTAAAATTTCCGCTGCCTGGTGATTTTATGTATGCGTCGATTAAGCGAAACTTTGGAATTATTTGACACGTAAATGCATGCAAAAAACCAAAGCAAAAAAAATCAATTAAGTATTCACAAATGTTCTTGTAGCACTTGTAATTCAACTCTACTTTCCCTCCGATGTTACCAACCTTACCTGGCGTATGCCAGTCGGTGTTCCCGTTAAAATATATGGAGGTGGGGGCAGTGCCATTTTTCAATGGTTGATTTCAAAAGTGCTAAATTAACCGCGAAAATCATATAGGTAGGCATGAGAGGTTTGAGTGGTTGGCCTCATTATCCGACCGCATTTTGGGGAGCAAAAGGCGAAGGGAGGGAGGGCCCTTTGTGGTGGTGATCGCTAATTCCTCTCACCCGTGCGTCGAGAGCCCGCACTCAACTCAGCAGGTAAGCGCCGATTGAACTGGTGGCGTTGATGCACTTAGTCTATTCGCCTTTTCTTCGCACTCTTTTGAATCAAAGGCTGTGTAAAATCACCCCATGTATGACGTGTTTGGTTGTCTTCTGAACATGTCTTGTTTCACAAGCGTTTTATACTTCTGTTAAAGTAAAAGTACCTTATTTTGTTATTAAATTGAACTTATATTTTATTTATAAATTATAATTGTTCATTTATAATCAATATAAATATAAACAGGGAGAAAATAGGAGTGTCGGCAATGTCTAGTAAGAAATAGTTCCAAGACAAAATATTATGAAACTGAGTGCGCACGAATGCGGTGCGCGTCTATCTGGTGTAATTTTCTACACTCGGTTTAACTTTGTTTGCAAGAGGCGGGGGAATATCCTGAAAGTATAACTTAATGGCTTAGATTGTGCATGCGAGATGCACGGTAACCACTTTCCGTGCTCCAGCATTGAACTGCCTCTCTGCCAATAGCATTATTAATACAGTGTTGTTAGGATTTTAGGTTAAAACATTGTTCTTTAAGATGTTCGTAAACTTCCCCTAACCTAGTTAATGTAACTAGAATATATTGAAGTTAAATTATGTTATTCATATAAAAGGGTGGTTTTGTTGAAAATTCGAATGTAAGCAAACATATCAATCTTTGTTAGACGTGTTGGTTTGACATTTGTATTGCCAGTAGGAGAGTTAATGTTCGGACATGCGAAGTAGACGAAAATTGGTCTACCTCACATTTGGTCTATGGCTGGTGGCTGAAAACTCACTATGAGTGTATCCCGTGGTGTTTATTTAACCTTTATCTGCATAACTATACAGCATAATAATATAATTTTAAAATATATTTATCCCTAAATACAGCTCCAAATCAACACGCGTACTAAGTTATATGACCACTGTCATATTCTCGTATTATAAAGTAATGAGTTGTTTATAGATGGGCTTCAGTGTATGCGAATAATGACTTTTCCATCATATTCGAGTTGGCAGACATCAACTTCAGTTAACCTCTCATCGGCGTCGAATTTAACACGTAATTGGAAACTGGCGTGCAGATTTCCGAATCATATTTGAAACTATTGTTTTCCAAACCGGTTGCATTCTAGAAGGGGCCAACAGTTTGATCCCGTGAAAACCGACATATGTTCTCCGGGTATTTCTCGGTGAGTTTTTTTGGAATATCCTTGACCATATTTCTTGCCGTCGTTTCTTGAGTCAGCTTCTTGTAGACGTATGGCTGCATCGGCATCGCGTCCCTCACAGACTGGAGAGACAGTCATCATCGTGACTTTGCGTCGGCGCATTTGAGAACATTTCCATCTTTCTGTGCAGAAGTGCAGTTGACACCCATCGACGCAGCAGGACGCAGAACAAGGATTTCAAGTTATAATAACTATAAACATGAAATAATGGAAATGGAGCCAAAGAAATGATTACCAGTGAAAATGACCACATTGGTAATCAGTGCCAGATAAATTATTATCATCACAAAATGTCACTGATTTCCGCTAAATACCGAGAATTCTGCTGCCGTAAGTCACTGGTTCTCAGTTCATTTAACTGATTCACCATGCGATAGCAACTTACCAACTTACTTTCAGTGGACTGTATCTCACCGCTTGATATAACTGATTGGGGCTAGAGTGTACAGTGATGTACTAAATAATATCTACGCGATAACATTAATAGCAAGTAGTCCACTTTTTATAATATAAATAAATGTTATTGTAGCCTTATTTTACTTGCGAATTTTACACTGGTGCTGCACACGATGTGGTTAATCATTTTCCCCGTGCACTCTAAGCCCGAATCAGTGATATCAATCAGTGAAATAACAGTCACTGAATGTCAGTTGACAACCTACTGCCAACTGGAAAATCAAGCAAATGAACAGAGAGCAAGTGACTTATGCCAGTGGAATTCTCGACGTTCAGTGGTAATCCCAAATAAATCACTGACATTCAGCCATAATATTAATTAGTTATCAGGCACTGATTATCAGTCGCTCGATTTTCACTTGTTCCACTGATTTAGCTCAATTATCACTGTTTCAGATTTAGAGTGTGAAAAAAAAAACACCATTCTTAGATATATCAGCCCAAATGAACGAACTTATCTGCACAGCTTTAGTCACTTCCTGGCTACGAAGAATATTGCCAAAGCTCCTTATACGTCAATCCTTTTCATCTTTTGCCAAAGCGTAATTGAGAATGGTTGATGAAACTGGTACACGAAATCAAGTCTGGGGAAGGCTAATAAAATGCTGTAAATGCACGTGTGTGTGATATTTATATATATACACATACACACACCCGGAGACAACCACGCGAATGAGATGGCAGAGGAAGAGATGAATAATATCACTGGAAAAATGAAACTAACGTGGTTTTATGTTTGTAGAGCTATTACGTCAATGGAAAGTTGTTTGATTACGTCCCTAATTTACAAGAGATAAATTGTGATTTGAAACCAACATTCGTCAGATGTCGCTTCGCCTCGCAGGAACGGGCTATGTGATGAAAGAGACAAAAATATTCCAGCGTAAAAAAAAAAGGGAGAGGGATTTTCAGATATTCCTGTCGTTCTCTCCAAACACAGACAAATCTGGTGATGATGTTCATTTGCATATCAGTACGTTTGAATAGCTCTGAAGTCGCGCCCGATGATAAACCGCGTGCAGAGGCTGCAGGGGATATTATAATGAAGTTTCCCACGACTTGCTCTGCTTTTAACGGCGGGGAAGTTAAGTTTTGGTGTCGCGACTGACTTCCAAAGGACAAAAAAAAAAGGGAGGGGGGCAAGGGCCCCGGGTGGACCCCGGATATTGCGGGTGTAATTTCTATGTAAATGCGAAAAAAAGAAAAAAAACCTTCAGGCATTCGCGCGGCCTCCACGTTCTTTGTTCGCCCTCTGTCTTTGTTTCACGTGCGGTGCCGCTGCCGGCTGCTTGAAGGAAGTTCACATCCAACTGCCGTCGCTGTTCGCGAACAAGTAGCTACGGACGCGCGGTTCAGTCGGAAGGGATTTCCCCGAACCTGGAAGTGGTCGTTGCGTGACCTCCTCTAACACCCCCTGATGCCACCCTCGCCATACCCGCGCCGGGCTTAATACAGCCCGCTGCCGTTAGCGCCGCAGGGTAATAAAACTCGGGCTTAATTCTCGCGCGCACCCCCGGTAATAACGTTTCGAATAATACTTAAAACTGCGTCACAACACTCCCTGTATTAGCAGGCCGGAGCTTATTTTCCGCTCCCGTGGAAGGATCATCTTCGCGACGGGGACGGGAAGGGGTAAAGGGGGTCGGAATTTATGGTGTTGTAGCGTGTGCATTTTAATAACCGCGTTCTCCATCC
>NQII01000807.1:224104-252152 GCA_002778355.1 Clitarchus hookeri
CGCAGGGGAAATTAATTTCGCCGGGGCAGAATTTCCTGTGCGTGCGTGGGTGGGGGGGGGATGATATCGGCGCAGTAAATTGTTTGGGCACGGCGGCTTTTGTTTCCCGGGCACCGCTTCTGATGAAGTCGTGCTTTTCACGGAGGGTTGGTGATGCCCTGCGTCTGGGCGAAGGCGGATTTACATTTGTCATCCGGGATGATCATCTGTGATGAATCGTAAAGAGTAAAGTCACAGGGTGAACCAAAATTAATTTTTACGCTGGTCATCGAGGATGATTCCTGATTCCCAGCTGTTTAATTCGAAATGTCGGGAGCTTAAGTAGTGCGTGTTTATTATTTTTCTTGGGCACCTTGCGAATGTTCTCCATTGCGAATGAGTCAAGAGATTTGGTAGGCGAAGTCTTGAGAGCCGATGAGGGCGATTGAGGTGAGTATGGAGAGGCGCTGGAATGAAAGGGCGAGGGAAACGGTAGATCCCCGAGAAAACCCGCCGACCAACGGCATAGACCGGGGTTTGCACCCGGCTCGCCTTGGTTGGGAGGCGAGCAGGCTAACCGCTCAGCCACCGCGGCCTCCTTCCCGCTTTGTGTTTCATCCCGTCTTTCCAGTCTTCTCGGTCTCGCGCTCCATGTAAGACAACCCAACAAAATATACTGTTCCATCACGCGAGGTATAAATACGTCTTATGTGGTTACGGTGTAATTTTATTTTTAGCACCAGCGCAAAGATGAAATAAACATCATCTGCATTGCAGTCTCGTTTGCCCACCAGGGAAATTACATCGCTCGTGAAAACGAAACGCCAGCCTTTCGCGTGTTTCAGACGCATTTTTTTTTCGCATATAAAAAGAAAATGTTTGCACTTGATAAGCCCACCACTCGGGGAGAGACCTGACTATTTTTTTTTAATCTGGGGTCATCTTCATGAGTTTATTATAAGTTGAAGAAATTAATTACACTCATTTACATAAAAAATTACACATTCACGGGGAGACGTCGAATTTAAATGAAATTTAGCATGGCCAAAGGGGAGCGATTATACAAATAAACTGACTGCAAAGTCAAGATAAAAGTGCCAGTTTATTCTATCAACAGTGTATCGCTTGAAAGTACCTTTGATATATTGCTGCACAGCCCCTTGCGTGGGTAAATGCGGCGATACGGGCCGGCACAGAATGCTTGCTACCTTTTGGTAGCTCGTCCCGTAGTTGCAGCAACTGCCACTTCAGATGATGCAGATCCGTTGATGGGCGAAGCTGCTATCCCATCTGACTCCGTGCACGTTCTATAGGCAACAGGTCTGGAGACCTGGCTGGCCAATGATGAGGGGGGTACAGGCAGCACGAAGAAAGCCGTGGGAAACCCACGTTGTGTGTGGGCGGACATTTTCCTTTGGGAAATTGGCCTGTTGGAGGACACGGAATCCCTTGGACGTACCTCTGTGCCGTCAGTGTCCCCTTCCCAGCGGAGACCAGGAATCACAGGAGATTGCTCCCCACACCATGATGCTACCTGTTGTCGTCGTGTGTCGCTCAGTAATGAAGTTCGGATTTATGCGCTATGCGGTGCCTCTCCGTAATCTAGAAAGGTTGTCATCCATTTCCTGAAAGAAAAAAAAACTGATTACTGAAAAACTTCAAGCGATGTCGTCGTTATGGAGATGGCATTGGAAGACGGCTCACGTAAGGGACGTCGAATGCAAGTCACCTCGCAGTGCATATGTGGACAGTGTTTAGATGAATGTAAAATATATTGTACACCAAAAGAATTAATAAGATACGATTTTTTTTACCAATGATCGTAATTTTGGAACTAGTACAAGGCTTTTCTAAAATTTGTGAAACTCTTAGACATTTTTCTGGTTTTCATTCGTAAGAAAATTGGCATTTGTCCGTATTTTCCAACGAACTGTGTATTCGTGGTTTAGGGCTCGGTTGGCCGGCTGTAAGCTGTTCTACGTTCCTCAATGGAGACATGTCAGCTTTTTTTTCCCTGGAAGAAAGTTCGTTGGGCACAAATTTTGGAACTGCACATTCCTCGCACAGTTTTTTGTATATCAAATTCGCATTCGCCGTTTCTCACGAGTGGTTGCTGAGGCAGTCCTGTAGCTTAAGTTAAACCCATTTAGTTGTATTGTATACAATTGTGGACACGCTGTACATGGACGATACTTATTACCCAGTACTGTACACAGAAGGGCATCAGTTTCCTGTCTTTTTTGTGGCTGATCTGGTTTGTGGAATTTCCTGCGCCTCTTCGACAAGATAATCGAGCACGCAGCAAATTTTTCACTGGTTACAAGACAAGCGTTGGACGAAAGTACAGACCATACCAAGTACTACGTAATTGCAACACGTGAACTCAGAAGTTAACGGGAAGTATTTTATTAAGGAGACTCGATGCACAGAACTCATGACTCAATAGAAACAGTTTACGGATGATGGTTCGAGCCCAAACCCAGTAAGAGTTCGGCTGCTTTGATTCTATCAGCGACCTGGACAACCTTAATTGTCCCAGTGTGCCTTCTCACGTGAGGACTCACAGTTGTTGGTTTTTTCCAGCCTGATGGAGGCGCGCTCTGCTGCAGTAAGATTGTTCCCGCGCCATGTCGCGTGAATTTCTCCACATTCCAGGAAGACTCGCAGGAAGACGATGTCGGATGAACTGAGGAGAAATTTACTCGCGATGTATTCGACGTTCTTGTATCCGGGCAATGCAGATATTTTTGTGAATTGCCGAGATTGAGCTTCAAGTTTCTGGGAAACATTTCCCGAACATTCTGCGTGAAGCTAGTGCTCTGGAGCCGCACGCACCGAATAGCAAAGTGTGTATCGGGAATCGATCAGCGCCGGACATGGAGCACAAACCCTCTGTTAGAATTTTGGGACATATCACTGCGCAACAAACAGAAAGGAAACGATTTTCTTCCCCCTCACGTACAGCACACATTAAAACTTGGTTTATTTGTTTGAGGTATAAGCAGACAGAAAGTGGAGTGGGGAGATTTGGGCGGCTCCTAACATCGATGTCTTGAGAGCCGATGAGGGTGAAGCGAGGTGAGTGTGGAGCAGCGCCGGAATGCAAGGGGGGGGGGAGATCCTCTAGAAAACCCGCCGACCAGCGGCATCATCCTGCACGGTTCGCCTAGGTGGGAGGCGAGTAGTCTGACCACTTAACCACTGCGGTCCCCCCAGACAGGAAAGTGCAACCAACAGTTCTTAATGTTCTCAGTACGGAGTGCGTGACCAGTTATTCTCCTCATTCACTGTAATTTGAATGGCAGATTACCAAGGTTGTCTCGGCGGCATGCTGGGCTGGGTAGCGTGAGTATGCTATTTTGAGAAAGGTGATAAAACTTACTCGGAACTTAAACTTAGCTCAGAGGCCATATTGTGGTTTTCACTTCTTGAGATCGGAGATTCGGTATCAGGCATAGGCAGGCTGGATCTCTTTGGACTCTGATTCACAAGCGAGTAGCGCCTGCGGGTACAGTCGTAATCATATCTTCGTTCTGCACTCAATCGCTCATCAAGTCCTGGAATTGTTCAAGTTGACCAGGAACCAAAGGTACAACTGCAATTATGTCAACTAATTCGCTGCCTTAAATGAAAACAACATACGGATTTTTCTCATCCAGTTTGAAGAGACCACAGAAGAGGAGAAAAGGATATATGTATTCGTGTAAATCGTCTTGATAGCCTTTCCAGGCGTTGACTTACGACCTTTAAAGAACTAATAAGTATTTTTTAACTATTATACAAATGTATTCTTACTTTGGTCGGTTTAGGAAAATGACCCAAGTAGAAATGGGGGTATTACGTCGGATGATTTTGATAATGGGAAAAATCTCGGGAAACATAAATGCCCTTAGATGAGACACAACATAACAAATTGTATTCACATTTAATTTTAATATCTGAACGTGTGTTTGAACTTTTCTCTGATTACATAGAAATGTACTTGTGCTTTTTTAAAATATCACAGCGACATAGTTATTTTGCTCATGTAATGATTTTATGGTTTTATGTCACTATTAACAAAGCAGTAAACAACTTTTCATTCGAAAACTATAAATTTTGTCAGCTATTGCTGTATGTCATGGTTTCGTTAATTCAAATATATTTTCAATAAAAAATCCCACCGAAATATATTAAATTGTTTAAATTCTGTTCTTTATGTAAATTTTTGAGGGATTCGCATATTCCTTAATGCCGCTGATATGAATGCCCAACACACGCTTAATTACGTTGAACGGACCGTGAATATTTGTGCCTGTAGGGTTGATCATTCCATCCGTGAGATTTCGGGCAAATGTTTGAAACCTCGTGTAACAGTGGGTGACGGGGTGTAATAGAAACGTTAGTGAATCATGCCGCCACATAAGCCGAAAAAAATGTGACAGATATGGACCGTCAAACCCTCGTACATGTGAAGTCAAACCANATCATGCCGCCACATAAGCCGAAAAAAATGTGACAGATATGGACCGTCAAACCCTCGTACATGTGAAGTCAAACCATAATGCTTAGTTACAAACGGTGGACAATGAAACGGCCGTAGTTCTTTATAATCGTTATTTGTTAGGTGTTTCGAGTGCCTCCGGACGGCGGCAAGGCCTTGGTAGATGGCCACTGGAAGGGTCGGCCATGGCCTGTGGCAAGGATCTTCTCCAGCATTCTCCTGGAGTGATGTCGGGAAAACCATGGAAAACCGAAATCAGGATGGCCGGANTGGCAAGGATCTTCTCCAGCATTCTCCTGGAGTGATGTCGGGAAAACCATGGAAAACCGAAATCAGGATGGCCGGACGAGGATTCAAACCCGGTCCTCCAGAATGCGAGGCGGGTGGATCACCACTGTGCCACTTCGCTCAGTGAGGCTAGATAGTCTAAAGGTGCTGGCCAGTACTATAAACTATTCATCTGAAATATTTTTAAAAGATTTGTTAAATTGCAGTAAAAATAAATTCTAAGACACACGTTAAAGACTTTAAATTAAGAATATGACAAAAACTCTCTGAAAGGTCCTCGAGTTCAGTTAATGGGAAAATCAAATAACCGAAGTAAATGTTACGTATATTTTTTGGCCCTTTTGCATTAACCGTTTTAACATCCATTATTATTATTATTTCTTACATACGCAATTACTAGTCCAAAACAAATATGCTATTAATACAGAATCTCAAATTAAAACAAAAATCGTAAATTACTTTTTAGACGGTCTAATTGAGTCCGCTAGTTAATATCACACTGAGTAATTGATAGATGATGAATTGTTGTTTACTGATTTCCTGTAACGTGAAATATACATAATATAAAATTGTGGTTGAACAAATAACTTCACACCTTGACTAAATTGTAAGCATGAAACATGGACCTTGTTATTCCCGAATTTGTTTTAATCTTATTGCATCACTCTATGTGCGAAAGTTTTCTTGATAATTAAAGACAGCTACTCTGCAATGCGACCATGGACGAAAAATAAATCTGCTCCCTCAGTCACGTACCTTACAAACTTCCACAAGAATATTTGGAGTTGCCGGCATGCGGGGTAGAATTAATTTTATCAGCAGTCGTAAATATATTTAAAAAATTCTATAGTAGAATGTAGCTTTCCTCACCAACAAAATTCTCTTTGGCAGTGAGAACTTTGTACATTTATTTGTGAAGATTAGCTTAAAAGACAGAACAAAAATTACCCTCTTCAGTGTGTCCGAGGATATGAGGATCAGATCAGATAAAAGAATATATGATTGTGCGGTACATCCAGGTCTTCCTGTAAGGCACTGCGTGTATTTCTACACATTCGTAACGCGTATTCCATAATTTCGTACTCAAACTGCCAGAGGAAATAAAAGAGAACAAAAAAATTGTGTGTCAAAAAACCGTCGGTGTTGAATTAAATTATCGACAGGCAGATGGCGGTGATCAGGTGTGATTTGTACGTTTATTGACGCAGGTGGCTGCACTTTCGAATATTTTTGTAAATTAAGAAATTGAATTGAAATACGACATGTAATATTTCATTCCCCATCACATACAATCGAATTCTCAATTTCTATTTTATTCTTCGAATGCCTACCACTGACTCAATATTGGTTTCAAATACATGATTGTTTTTTGACACTTTTATTGTGATCTTCTGTGCCTCCCCCAAAAATTTGAATATTGGATTTTGGGACAATATGCGTCGCAAAATGCCATATGCTATTTGTAAATACGTATCTGTAAGCAGATTACAAATACACGAACAGTACCGTACAATATTGTCGATTAGGCGAAACATATAAAACATTGTATTCAAAATTTAAACCTTGGCCAGGAACTGTTGGATAGTGACAGTTCCCACAATAGAACAAATTACCACTCCTAGTTAGAACCGTTGTTGATGATGTATAGTTGAGCCATTAACGTGATGCACTCGGACAAACATGAGCATAGTTTTCCTAGTCACTTTGGACATATTCTACAAGAGAAACGACAAAATCTTCGTTGACCCCCTCGTAGATAAACACTGCTGACAGACTCTAGGTTATTCCGGGAGAGGGGGGGGACTCCCCTTCAGACGAGAAAGGTAAAGCTTTCAGCGAAATGAATGCCGATTCTAAGAAAAGGAATGTCGCATGACTTTCTTTCAAGAGCGGCAATCTCTTTCGGGACAGGTGAAAATCATCAATATTTTTAACGCAACCTTCAGCTCTGTGTCAAGTCAGTCCCATCACACGTATTTTTTTTTAATTTATTGCTCGTGATTTATCTCATCTATCTGTGTTCTTACATCGTGCTAAAAACGTTTTATGTCTGTTTTTAAGTAGCAAAATTTCTTACTCCCTATGTTCTGTTTATTTCAGGATATTGTTCACCGCGCTAAGGTATTTCGCCGTAGCAATAACGTGGTTTGAGCGCACTAAAGACTTGCGTTAAACACGAGTAAGACTGATTGTTGTATACTGCGCATGTTTTCAATATTGACTCACAGATCGCCCTAAAGAACGGCGACGATAACGTGCTCGAGCATTGATGTGCCTTTTGCGCATCGCTTGAGCATATCGTAGTTTTATTACCACTCAGTTAAAGGCTGTTCGCGGTAAAGTGAGCACCTTTAAAATCAACCTATAAACATAACCGTGTATAAATACTCGCCGGGTGATTCAAAAGAACGCTGACGACGTTTAGTATGTTTTGCGCGACGGCAAACCAATCATTTCCCAAGAGTTGAACCATGCCCGGGAAAGCACGGCTTGGCCGCTGCAGGGCTTGTTCCATGGCCCCCGCAGTCACCTGACCTCACACCTCTCGATTATTTGCTTTGTGGTACTATGAAGGGTATGGTGTCTAAGACTCCTGCACCATCATAGGAGGGTACTGCGCGATGTTGGTTTGGCGTTGGTTTCGTGGCACAGTGTGTAACGTTCGCCCATCGCCATATCCAAAGCGTTGCGAAACTCGGACGCGCCTCAGCGCGCCAAACCATTTATTTCAGGTCACGGGTCCCTTTTTGAAAAATTATCGGTTTACCGTCCCGCCCAACGTCCAGCAAAATGAAATTATTTGATTATGGTGAAAAAAAAGCAAAATGAAATTATTTGATATGGTGAAAAAAGCAAAATGAAATTATTTGATTATTGTGAAAAAGGCAAAATTAAATGAAACCTTAAGCGTTGTCGGTGTTGTTCTGAATCATCCTGTATATTCTGCAGTACATAGTGGCTTGTAGGCTCTCAGTTAAGTTGGCAGTGAATTTATAAAAAAATTGTTCTAGAACTTGACGTATTGAGAGTATAATATATAAATTTGTGGCTACTAAGGTGAATGGTTTTTTTTTTACAGCACAAACTTTTGCATTAGAAATACATGTACTTTCCAAATAATTCCATGGTCTCACTTTAGTGATGCATGAATGTAGTAAGACGGCCTTTGGCAAGNATTTTACAGCACGAACTTTTGCATTAGAAATACATGTACTTTCCAAATAATTCCATGGTCTCACTTTAGTGATGCATGAATGTAGTAAGANTTTACAGCACAAACTTTTGCATTAGAAATACATGTACTTTCCAAATAATTCCATGGTCTCACTTTAGTGATGCATGAATGTAGTAAGACGGCCTTTGGCAAGGTTAATCTTACGTATAGCGGAAGGATACAGAATGAGAAGGACATTATACCCTAAGCAGGACATTAAAAATGGCTTAGTTATCCTTAAGTTACCTATACAATCCATTCACGGTTACTTCCAATTTTTCTGAAGCCCTGTTAAAGTTCTACCTCCAAGATATTCCGCCTCCTCATGCAAACGACATTTAATCGAGTCTAGAAAATTACACCAAAGGGACAGCGCACCACATTCTTCCGCACTCAGTGTAATACTATTTTGCATAAGAACTATTTCTTACTAGACATTACCAACCCACTCATTTTCTCTCTGTTCTTATTCGTATTAATTATAAATGAAATTAATAAATTTATTGATAAAATACTGATGCGTGAAATATTTACGAAACAACCAAACGCGTTATACACGGAATTATTTATTTTAAAGGTTTGATTCAAAAAGTGTAAAGAAACCGTGAATAAGCTATAGTAGAAGTGTCTTAACACCAGGTATAAGGAGAGTGACTTTCTATGTAACAATTCACCCGACTGTACAGCACGCAGAACTCAATAGAAACAAGCGCGCACACAGTACCACAAGTGCCACAAAAGTTCGATACATGTTGCATATGGAAGAAGAAGGTTTATGTTTTCTAACACTGTTAAATAATTTGCGGGAATTTACTTACACATACGTTTTTAAAAAGCAATTAATAAGAGCCTATTATATTCAAAATGCAAGCTATTTCCATAATATGTAGATGCTTCAAAAAGCACACTTTTCAGAAAAGCTTTTCATCAAACAAGAAATCATAACAATTATTATGGTTGTATCTAAAAAAAAACTATTGGTTCTGATGTTAAAAAAAATATTTTTAATGACTTGTTTGAATTTTATTCATTTTAGTTATAAAAATTATAACTTTTGTGTTTGAAATGTATGTGGATAAAATCTAGTATTTAAATTGTTGTAATCATTATTACCAATGTTTTTGTTACAAACAACCATCATAATGTTATTGTGATGGTCTTGTTTTATGAAGGGAAAAATGGGGGTGGGGGTTCCAAAATGTGCCTTTCTAAAGCATCTAAATTGAAATACGCTTAAATTTTTACTATAAATATACCCTTATTAATTGATTTTCAAAACATGTAAATATGTGAATTCTAGTAAAATATTTAACATTGGTACAAAATATATGAATTCTTCTTACACCCGCAACATTAATCGTACTTCCCTGACAATTTTGGTAGTGTGTGTACTACATTTTAATAAGTTCTGCATGCTGTAAAGTTGGATGACATGTTCTACTGGAAGTCACTTGACTTCTGCCTTAAATAACTTAAATATTTATTTATTTAAACATTAAGGTAATCTTATTCGAGGCCACGCGGTTTGCCAGTTTTAATGTAGATACACCAGTTCAATGAAGTTGCGATACCTAAACGGGTACAGCGCAGTTGTCATGCGCACTCTGCTCCGCATTCCCTGCTGTGAATAAAGGCGCAGCTGTGTTTAAGGGCCCAACTTTACTGGCACCCAGCCAATAAGTATTTTAAAGTTCCGGGATTATTAAGAATGTTTCGAAGGGTTACATACGAGTTTTTCTACGAAGTCGTACGCGAATGCATGCTGCGGATTTGTTGAAGTGGCGGAGTTTAGCAGCTGTTTATGCTGATTTTAATATGGGTCATAAGGACTTACATGCAGAATCAAGGGGAAAATTATGTAGTTAAAGAGTTAATAAAAAAACTCCATCGCAATTTTTTTTTCCTTCCGTTTTTGTATGGTAGCGCTAAAAATATGGACCAAATTTGAATGAAAAGAGCCTGTCCCGAATTGCATATTTCGTAGATTGTAAAGGGAAGAAGGAAGAACTTATCCTGGAGTTGAAGCATCGGAGCATGTCTGCCGCATAACAGCTTAGCGTAATGTCCACGTATTTGTAGTGGCGAATGAAAGTGTTGTCACACACCAGTACCTCTATGATGGGTTTATTGTCTCTCCGACTTGGTTTCGAACCTCATTCTTGAAACAGTAGGCCTAATAACCACTCGAGTAGCAAATTAAGACAGACATTTCAACAAGTCTGTCATTTATTCCAATGGCTTTTTCGCGATTTTTAAACTCGGCGAATGCCAGCGGAGGTTATCGCAAAACTTATCCCAGTGTCGAATTCAATTTAAATTTATTATGGGAAAATTAATTAAGTGATAGTTGAATGATTAAGTATATTTTTTATTTTTGCAACTTGCCTAAAATATTGAACAAAATACAATACCACGTTTTTACTTCTGTTATCTTGCAACAGGTGATTTTAACCCGTTAACATACACATTAATTTGTCACGTCAGGTGTTGCAAAAGAGAAAATTTAAGGTGTCATAAGTATCTACGAGTTTCTTATGACAACTGACACTTTTGAACCTATAGTACAAGTTTCAGTAGATCCATGACACGTGGAGCAACCAATCATAAAATAGTTAGCTTACCAGCACCAGCCAATAGCTAGCCAGGGAAAGGCCCTGGTTTTATTGGTGCTGGCGTCTTACATTGTACAGCACCGACTATGGTTTTACCTATCCTGCAACGTGTCAGACGTAACGAGTATACTCTGAGTAACATGCTAAATGATTAATGAATCAAAAGGTCAATCACCACTTTCATTCTTAGTAAAGCCCGTATTTCAATGCGTGAGCTAAGGCACTACATGTTACGAAACGGTTGATATTGGCTGAATAATGCTATATTAATATTCAGGTTTGTATTGCGATGCGGGCTATGTTGCTGTAAGCTACTAATATACACTGAAGAGCCAAAAATTTGGTACACCTGCTAATATCACGCACTCAGAAGTGCCGCAAGACGACGTGGCATGGACTCGACTAACGTCTGAAGGTATGCAGGAGGCAATTCACACCATGAATCCTTCAGGGCAGTCCACAAATCCAATCTGCGCCAATTTGAGAAAGGGTTGTACGTCTGTCGCGTTTAATGATTCTCGTCAGTCGTCGTTTTGTCTCGTTCTTTCACGTATCTTTTTCCGGCCGCAGCGATGTCGAAGATGTGATGTTTTACCGGATTCCCGATATTCACGGTACACTCGTGAAATGGTCGTACGCGAACATCCAAATGTTATTCGCTACCTCGGAGATGCTATGTCCCATCTCTCGTGCGCCGACTATAAAACCACGTTCAAACTCACTTAAATCTTGATAACCTGCCATTATAGAAGAAGTAACCGATCTAGCTGCCGACCGCATCGCGTTACTCTGATTGATTCCATACCTCTGTTATTAGCATATGCACACCTGTACCAGTTTTTTTTTTTTTTTTTTTTGGCTCTTCAGTGTAGTAAGGCCGGTTCTTAACGACGAAATTGTACAATAAACAAGTGCTCAGCTATTGCCGGTATCCAAGTACAAGAAAATGTCCCGATTTCAACGACATGCAGGTTAGGCAATTCTGTCATACCTACTTTCGAGTCTTTGGTATTTGGTTCAGTGGCTATGGACCCAGTGAGTGTTCATTTCTATCTCAGACCTGGTGGCACTGTATTCGGTGCTTGTTTACTTGCAGGTCTGTGATTGGTTCAGGGTACACCTGTGCGTGTCAAATAAACTGCCATCCAATTTCGCAGGTGACTTCATTGTACTCGTGTTTGATGTCAGATTATTATAATACTTTATGAATGAACTCGAGTATGAAAGCTTTTGAAGTGCACGACTCAGTCCGATTTCGTCGAAACAATGCCCGAGTTGGAATACGAAAGCTAGAATCAATATCGAAAGTTAGGAAATATTAAAATATTTTTGTAGAAATTCCGTTTGTTTGAGAAACTTGCTTTTGGAGAAATTAGCCACGATATTAAATATAGAATAACTTACAAGTTCTCTTAGTCCACGTCTTGCATTTAATATAAATAACAGTTTTTAAGCAACACTCATGAAAATCAAATAACTGAGACGAACTATCAATTATTCATTATTCTTTTGAAGGGCTATATCAATAAAATAATAATAGTCAACAATGTTACTTGAATATGCGCTACCAAACCGCCAAAATGTTATTGTGTACAATTTCTTGTAATGAGTAGTTTCGTTCGTGAGAAATTGCATTAAATAAATAAATAAAAACCATACAAGCTCATATCCAACCACCAAATTTATAATATTCTTTTTTTACACCTAGCATTTGTTAACCATGGAGTAAGGGTCAGTAGGCAGTCAATGTGTGTTAAATTTCGTATCGAAATAAGCACAGTAGATGTCAACTCGGAATAAGGCTTGTGCGAGGAGATTCAGACGAACACCATCAGACACAGTGGCGTGTCGCTTCAGTTTAGGTTTTTGTTGGTTTTATTCGCACTATTGTAAGAATTCGCATATAAGGAACCTATTTAAATTCCTAACAATTTCACTTGAATAGTGCACGAATAAAGTAATTAGGCCCGTGGTAATGTTAAATTTACATATGGCGGAATGAATGAGTGAGTGAGTGAAGAGATTTTGGGCGTCCCTTAACAGTGAGGTCTTGAGAACCGATTAGGATGATTGGAGTGATTACGGAGCAGCACCGGAATGAATGGGGGGGGGAAACGGGATATCCCCGAGAAAACCCGTCGACCAGCGGCATCGTCCGGCACGATTCCCACATGGGAAAATCCGGGAGTGACCCTGCCGAGGATTGAACCCGGTTCGCCTTTGTGGGAGGCGAGCAGGCTTACCGCTCATCCACCGCGGCCCCCATACGGCGGAAGGATACAATGTGATCGGAGAAGCAGATCCTCAGCACAGCTTTCAAATTAGCTCAGTATACTGCGAACAGTTTATAGTTAACAGAATCATGTATGTACATACTCGAATGATAGGTGTGGCACTCCGATCAGGGAGTAGATAACTGTGGGTTGATAGTGCTGACTTGAGGAATAAGGTTTACATTCAATACACACAATCACTACATTATGATCATCGTTTCCTAGTGTGCATGGGCAGTCCTGCTTAACAGCATGTCCAGTATTAATGTCGAAAAGTGTATACCGATATTATTCGTCTCCGACATGTACTGAAGAACTTTCACACTAGTGATGGACGCGAGTTTTTCAACAGCACTTTCCAAGCTCTGTTTAAAAATCACAGCATACGTCACTATTCCATGTACTGTGGTCTTAAGGCTAGTAACATTGAGGGGTTCACCGTATTCTGTTGGTGTTGGGGGTTAAGGGGGTAATGCACGCTAGGTACGACAGGGCCACGTGTTTAAGGCTCCTCCGCGCCTCCATCTCATCAGGACATCCCACGCGACACACGCTCCAGCTAATGAAAGCAGTCTCCCGGGAGAGTCCTTCAGAAGCTTCCTGCTTACTTCCCCCACCCATGTTCCAGATGCTTCGATGAGGGGGGGGGTGTATGCCACTCCATGCTTTCGGCTTGGGACTAGGCGCCATCTTGTCCCGTGTTTATGTCACTGCCTCCCCAGGCGCGAGTTTCCTGTTCGCGTCACATCTCCGTGAAAGACGGCGAGAATTTTTCCCTCTTGAGTTTGTACGAGTTGCGCAGGCGCACAAACATTCTCAAGGTACTCGGCAGGGCTTTGCAATTTTTTTTTAGAGATACACACTTGCAGTATTGCGTCGTCACGAACGCCCGTTGTCTTTTCACGTTAAAAATGAGCACTTTTCAAAGCCGTGCTCAGGATATTTTTTATCTTCTCATTGTGTATCCTTCCGAAATTCGTAAAATCAACGCTACCATGTGCCTGGACACTATATTCACCCGCTACTCAAGTGAAACCCTTGTAATCGATAGCTATTTTAACGTGTTAACAAAATATAATTATGTATCCCAATGTGTATAAAACAAGAAACAATTTCAGGGGCCGTATGTTTAAACATTACACTCTCAGTACAATGGCACGTCTTAAAACTGTTTTCATCATCGTTGCCAACTTAACTGGGAGCATGCGTGCCAATGTCTACCGCAGCATAATAATAATAACAATAATAAATCGAATTTATTTGGCGCAGTTTAGGCATCATTGCCTTCTCTTGCATTGAACAATTTTTGCGATTTACACTTGCTTATTGGACTTAAGTAAGAAAAAAAGATTACTTACAAATTAATATGCACTACAGTAAAATTAATAGTCCTTACTAGACATTAATGTAGTAGATAATTAATACTTAATAGCAACATTCACATTTAAGTACTGGAAAAGTACTGGATTATTAGATTCAAACAAGTCCAGCAAAGCCTGATTAACTGGCATGTTTTAGGCCAAAATATTCACTATATACATGNTACCTAAAGGTAAGGGGTGATTATTAGATTCAAACAAGTCCAGCAAAGCCTGATTAACTGGCATGTTTTAGGCCAAAATATTCACTATATACATGCAAGAATGTACATTTGCATAAGCGCAAACATGCACTACGAGTACACATGTATACATACACACATAAGAATAGGTCCCTGTAAAATAGAACACTAGTCAGGTACAAAAACCACATTGTAAGTACTTAGGTCCTAATAATTCATATGCTTAATAGAGGCAAACTCTGATAATCTTAATAATTAGTACACAAAATGTTTGCTGGTAAAGCGTTTAGGCTTTTACATACATAAGAGTATGAATCAGTTTATGATTAATGAGTTATAAGTTAACACTAAAATCAGACACACAAACATTAATTCAACCATACATTCAGAATACCTGTAAAATTAGCGTATTCATTTCGGGTCAAGTCAGAACTCAAACACTTGTATGTTGGCTTGACGTCTGCAGTGTCCCTACGACCTACTTGAAACCTCTTCTAAAACTGTGAGCCAATAATAAACAGGCAACAGATTGCAGTCTCAGTTGCGGGCCTGTCGGTACGGAAACGAGCAGCCAGTGAATAGCTGATATCACTGCTTGTGTATACAAACACTATTTAGTCTAGCCTGAAGGTCATTGAACTCGCGAATTTTTTCCTGTCTCTGCAGCGTAGTTACCGGCAGTGAATTATTGCAAAGATTGGTTTCAAAAGTACTCACTTTACCTTGAACAGCATTTGACGCGTCGAACGACATCCCGTGCAACGAATTCAGCGATTCTATGTTAGATTGGGTTTCAGATATTGTTGCCGCGTATGACTACGTTGTGGCCAGGACTTCATAGACACGCCCATTAGTAATGTGCTTCATTATTAATGTGCTGAGTTGTTAAAAGTGGGAGGGAAAACTATCCCCTGCTATTTTTAATTGACTTGGGGTCGAATGACCGTCGTCTAGCTTGGCTATATAATGGGCAAGTATTTTATTTTTAATAGTTTTTTAACGCTCTTGCTTTATGCTGGTAACCAACTCTGAAAATGGCGGGAGGGATAAGCTTACATACTAAACGGACTAAACCTTACATCTAACAAGGCAAAATATTGATGCTTCACGCAAAGCGTTCTTGGCGACATCGCTGCATAAGTCGCCGCATGGCGGTAAAGACAACTGCTCGGCTCCATGTCTTCGCTGTGTCACGAACAGCGTTCATTTCGTTGTGACTAATTCATCCGTTGAGTTTCACTGCCTTTTTTTTATCGTTTTGCTTTTAAAAATAAATAGTCAAGCGACGTGGATTTTTGCAGCCTGAGCTCGCTTACATTTTCGCAACTCTCGTTCAAGAACACAACAGCGCATTTCATCTTCGTGAAGATACTGTAAACGTGCAGCTGGACTATTTGAAGCAACTGTGCTCTTCTCTTCTTGCCCGTATGCGTTCTTCTGCTCGCCCTTCCTTTCTACTCTGCGGTAGCCCAGGGTTTTATTGTCTTTCGTCCGTCTCTTTCAGATCCAGCGTTCTCTTTGGAATCTTTTCCATTCCGCCTTTTTTGTGCCCCCAAAACCCTTTCTTTCTTACTGTCCCGTGCGAACCTTTCGGCTCAAGATTTTTTTCCCCAGTATGTGGTCCGTCTCGTATAAGTTGGCGAGNCCTTTTTTGCGCCCCCAAAACCCTTTCTTTCTTACTGTCCCGTGCGAACCTTTCGGCTCAAGATTTTTTTCCCCAGTATGTGGTCCGTCTCGTATAAGTTGGCGAGATTCTGACAGTCAGTGAGTGGCAACTTGAAGTATACGAAACAAACGAAGTTCCATTTACAAAATCCTGTATCAGCTGATGCACGAACGAGCAAAAGTTAATATCACGTTGGCTATTCTGGGTGCACTGCCGACACACATTAGACAAGCAGAAAATATGCGATAAGAAAGAGTTCCTAAATTAATTAATACATTTTATTTTACGAGTTCACAAAACAGTGGTTGTTAGTGTTACAATCTAAACTTTGTGAAAAAGTAGTAATGTATAGGTGTTCAAAATGAAATGCACAATAAAACGATCCGTATCCAAATAAAACGCAGCTTCAAAACCTTTTACAACGTCGTACCCTCCTTTTCCAATCATGCTTTCCATACGTGCTTGATATTAATCCCAAAAGCATACAAAAAATTGTATAATATTGTTGGATTATTTTTTAAAATAATTTGTCGAAATATATTTCAAATTCGTGTCGTTCCGATCTAGTAATAGAAGAGCATTCAACTTTTAAAAATACGCTATCTATTAAGCAATGCAAACGGCTCAAACCTCGCTCTATTATGCTGTGCACGCCACCTATCTGTTCTTTCCTGAAGCAGTACCAGCCAGAGAAGAAAGCTTTCATGCTAATAAATTTACGAACAGATACCAATAGCTTTATTTGTCCGCGAGCACTGCATAATTTTTAAAGTAACATCTATTTCGTGTACAGCGATTTTGAGTACTAGTAATTTCTATTCGGCCGGTAATCGTTCGTCTACGTACATTATATGCCATATTGTTCTCTCGAAAACCAATTTTCTGGTTTCCAAAGAAAGTGGGACACGCGTGAATAGTTATTAAGCTATTCTAACGTTATTCCACGTCACATATTTCCAACTCGAATATATTAGCCATAACGTCCAAAGTGTGATAATATCTATAACTAACGTCTCGCAAATGTTAACCGAAATTCACTGTCTCGGACAAATTAAAAAAATAGTTAGCAAATATTTAATTATTTGCAAGGTTTTATATTTTTACTTTTATAACCTACTATTTTTTTTAGACAGATGTCGGTCTAAAATATTTTTTAATTTTTTTAGCATTACAGTACCATGGCAAGTGGACTAGCTGACGTGTTGATAAAAAATACAGCCTCCACTTGACGCACCAGCTGATGGCGAAAGGATACATAAGCGAAAAGTAAACATTGGCGCTACTTTCGTCGAATTGTCAGAATCTCGCCAACTTACATGAGACAGACAATACCCATTCGTAATTTCGTCTCCCCTGTTAAGTATTTCGCTTGGCTTGAGATGTGCATGGCCAACGCCTAGAAGGGTTGCTACACAAGAAATAATTTAAGACCGTTGACCAGGACAATTTTTTTTTTTTTTACTTTATGTTTTTATAACATACTGTTTAGCTTGTAAACATTATGTGTAACTATTTTTCCTCTGATAAAAGTTTTTTAGATCGCGTAGTTTTTGTAAAATTACATGTCAAAGTCAACATTTTATTGTTTTGGTAATATACAATTAAAAGAAACCAAACTATTTGCACAACATTTTTAAAAAAGGCAACTGAATGATTTCGTCTTAATTCGTTCTAAGAAATATTTCGTGAAAGTAATTTTCCAAAAATGATGGGGTAGCCACAAATAAAAAAGAAAAGCAGCCACAAATAAAAAATGAGCAAACAAATTGTCCTTATTTTCAGTAATTTGTTTTAAATGCAAGACCGTTTCCTTGTACAATTTTATAGACGTCTTGACGTAGCTCTTTTAATCTTCTTGCAGTGTGAATTATCTCATTTCTGTACGTTAGATGGTTTTCGTTATTTGTACATTTCTAGAACAGTTAAATTCTGATTTTGACGTGTATTTGTGCTAAAACTATGCACTATATTTTTTTTTGCAAGAAAAGGCTAATAATTAAAATTTCTAAAATTTCAAGATAATGTGGTACAAATATAAAATAACACATTGTTTCGTAGTCAACACCTTTAAGCACTCGCTTTGGTTGCTTCATCTTCTCAGCGCACAGGGGCCGCGGTGGCTGAGCGGTTAGTCTGCTCGCCTCTTACCAGGGCTAACCGGGTTCATTCCCCGGCCGGGTCACTCCCGGATTTTCGCATGTGGGAAGCGTGCCGGACGGTGCCGCGGGTATGCGGGTTTTCTCGGGGATATCCCGTTTCCCCCGCTCTTTCATTCCGGCGCTGCTCCATACTCACCTCAATCACCCCCATCGGCTATCAAGACCTCGCTGTTAAAAGCCACCCAAGTCTCTTCACTTCACTTGGCTTCACGTCTCAGTGCAAGACTTGACCATATTTCCACAGTTGAGTTGGCAGATTTTGGTAGGCGCTTAGGGGCCCCGCCTAGCTGGAGATATTTTCCGCGTTTGATGCCGAGAAGCGTGGGAGCGATAAGGGCTACATTGTTTCGCGTATCTAGTGCGCCATCGCCTCTACGCGCAAGGTTCTGAACTGGCGTGCAGTGCCCTTGTCGTGCTGCATGTAGACCTACCTATAGGACTTTAAGCTGTGGCCTTATTATTTTATTGGCGGAAAGTCTGTGGTAAAGTTCAATGCAAGGCTCGTGAGTATTTTTGTATGTATCTGAAGTATGAATTTCGAGGTACAGCTCTTTGAAAAAGCCATATTATAGCTATGATGGGGTGNTGTGTCACTGTGTCACTGTGTCACGAACAGCGTTCATTTCGTTATGACGAATTCATCCGTTGAGTTTCACTGCCCTTTTTTTTATCGTTTTGCTTTTAAAAATAAATAGTCAATCAACGTGAATTTTTGCAGCCCGAGCTCGCTTACATTTTCGCAACTCTCGTTCAAGAACACAACAGCGCATTTCATCTTCGTGAAGATACTGGAAACGTGCAGCTGGACTATTTGAAGCAACTGTGCTCTTCTCTTCTTGCCCGTATGCGTTCTTCTGCTCGCCCTTCCTTTCTACTCTGCGGTAGCCCAGGGTTTTATTGTCTTTCGTCCGTCTCTTTCAGATCCAGCGTTCTCTTTGGAATCTTTTCCATTCCGCCTTTTTTGCGCCCCCAAAACCCTTTCTTTCTTACTGTCCCGTGCGAACCTTTCGGCTCAAGATTTTTTTCCCCAGTATGTGGTCCGTCTCGTATAAGTTGGCGAGATTCTGACAGTCAGTGAGTGGCAACTTGATGTATACGAAACAAACGAAGTTCCATTTACAAAATCCTGTATCAGCTGATGCACGAACGAACAAAAGTTAATATCACGTTGGCTATTTTTCTGGGTGCACTGCTGACACACATTAGACATGCAGAAAATATGCGATAAGAAAGAGTTCCTAAATTAATTAATACATTTTATTTTACGAGTTCACAAAACAGTGGTTGTTAGTGTTACAAACTAAACTTTGTGATAAAGTAGTAATGTATATGTGTTCAAAATGAAATGCACAATAAAACGATCCGTATCCAAATAAAACGCAGCTTCAAAACCTTTTACAACGTCTTACCCTCCTTTTCCAAGCATGCTTTCCATACGTGCTTGATATTAATCCCAAAAGCATACAGAAAAATTGTATAATATTGTTGGATTCTTTTTTCTAATAATTTGTCGAAATATATTTCAATTTCGTGTCGTTCCGATCCAGTAATAGAAGAACATTCAACTTTTAAAAATACGCTATCTATTAAGCAATGCAAATGGCTCAAACCTCGCTCTGTTATGCCGTGCGCGCCATCTATCTGTTCTTTCCTGAAGCATTACCAGCCAGAGAAGAAATCTTTCATGCTAATAAATTTACGAACAGATACCAATAGTTTTATTTGTCCGCGAGCACTGCATAATTTTTAAAGTAACATCTATTTCGTGTACAGCGATTTTGAGTACTTGTAATTTCTATTAGGCCGGTAATCGTTCGTCTACGTACATTATACGCCAAATTTACTGTTTCGGACAAATTAAAAGAATAGTTAGCAAATATTTAATTTTTTGCAAGGTTTTATATTTTTACTTTTATAACCTACTAATTTTGTTAGACAGATGTCAGTCTAAAATATCTTTAAATTTTTTTAGCATTACAGTACAATGGCAAGTGTATTAGCTGACGTGTTGATAAAAAATGCAGCCTCCACTTGACGCACCAGCTGATTGCGAAAGGATACATAAGCGTAAAGTAAACATTGGCGCTACTTTCGTCGAATTGTCAGAATCTCGCCAACTTACATGAGACAGACAATACCCATTCGTAATTTCGTCTCCCTGGTTAAATATGTCGCTTGGCTTGAGATGTGCATGGCCGACGCCTAGAAGGGTTGATACACAAGAAATAGTTTAAAACCGTTGACCAGGACTTTTTTTTTACTATATGTTGGTATCACATACTGTTTAACTTGTAAACATTATGTGTATATATTTTTCCTCTGATAAAAGTATTTTAGATCACGTAGTTTTTGTACAATTACATGTCAAAGTCAAAATTTTATTGTTTTTGTAATATACAAATAAAAGAAACCTAACTATTTGCAGAACATTAAAAAAAAGGCAACTGAATGATTTTGTCTTAATTCGTTCTAAGAAATATATGGTGAAAGTAATTTTCCAAAAATGATGGGGCAGCCACAAATAAAAAATAAGCAAAAAAATGTTCCTAATTTTCAGTAATTTGGTTTAAATGCAAGACCGTTTCCTTGTACAATTTTATAGACATCTTGACGTAGCTCTTTTAATCTTCTTGCAGTGTGAATTATCTCATTTCTGTACGTTAGATGGTTTTCGTTATTTTTGCATTTCTAGAACAGTAAAATTCTGATTTTGACGTGTATTTGTGCTAAACTATGCACTGATTTTTTTTTTTTTGCTAGAAAAGATTAATAAATAAAAATGTCTAAAATTTAAATATAATGTGGTACAAATATAAAATAACCCATTGTTTCGTAGTCAACACCTTAAGCACTCGCTTTGGTTGCTTCATCTTCTCAGCGCACAGGGGCCGGTGGCTGAGCGGTTAGCCTGCTCGCCTCTTACCATAGCTAACCGGGTTCAATCCCCGGCCGGGTCACTCCCGGATTTTCGCATGTGGGAAGCGNGTTTCCCCCGCTCTTTCATTCCGGCGCTGCTCCATACTCACCTCAATCACCCCCCATCGGCTATGAAGACCTCTCTGTTAAAAGCCACCCAAATATCTTCACTTCACTTGGCTTCACTTCTCAGCGCAAGACTTGTCTATATTTCCACAGTTGAGTTGGCAGATTTTGGTAGGCGCTTAAGGGCCCCGCCTAGCTGGATATATTTTCCGCGTTTGATGCCGAGAAGCGTGGGAGCGATAAGGGCTACATTGTTTCGCGTATCTAGTGCGCCATCGCCTCTACGCGCAAGGTTCTGAACTGGCGTGCAGTGCCCTTGTCGTGCTGCATGTAGGTCTACCTATAGGACTTTAAGCTGTGGCCCTATTATTTTATTGGCGGAAAGTCTGTGATAATGTTCAATGCAAGGCTCGTGAGAATTTTTGTATGTATCTGAAGTATGAATTTCGAGGTACAGCTCTTTGAAAAAGCCATATTATAGCTATGATGGGGTGCTGTGAAATGGTGTTTCCAATGTGCGTGAAGCTATTGTATGACGAATTCTCGAGCTAAACGAACAGACGCTGGATAACTCACCATCACTCGCAAGCATGTCCATGATAGTCAATGTAGCACCATCCGATCTGGACTCGAACTGACGATACATTCGCCATCATCTTCGATGCCCAGAAGCATGTCTCCCTGTACACGTGGCATTTCACGAACCATTCATCAACTGTACGAACTTTCCCTCTTTAATTCATTTTACGAAACACATTGTGAACAAAGAATCTAATTGGAGGAACATTTTTTTTGCTGAAATTTTAAGGAGCATGGCTTATGCTCACAGAAGGCACTATTCCATACATTTTAAATGTAAAAAAAAACTTATAAATTTTTAATATAAGGAATATGGGAGTACTCTAAGAAAACCCACATACATATTCACGCAAAAAGAAATTTCTTATAATTGGAAAACCCGCAGATGCCACCATCGATATACAAACATATTATATGTATTTGTAGCTATACATTACCTATTTATAAAACATACATAGAAATATAAAATACATAAAAATTATTTTGTACATAATCCGTACAGATAATCCTACAAGAATTGTGTAAAATAAAATATATATATTAAAAATTAGTTACGTTTAATGCACAAATCTTGTAACAAGGTACACATATAAGACATCACAGTCGATGAGAAGCGAGTAGGTGTTACTACAACCTAGTGTTGACTTCTTTCTCGAGAAGCTGTACCTAGCCGCAGACATAGTGCATATGCCCGTCACAGTCCTCGCTGAGATACACTGGCGAACTATCTTTCCGTAATAGTTTGTGTGTAAACTGCATGTGCACGCCATCCTCTACCCCACCTTACTCGCCACTCACGTGTGCTTGCAAGTGCGCCAGGGGGTACCTCTGTCCGGGGGGTCGTCATGGCATGACGAGCCCACGCGTCTTCGTAACAGTAATTTGCTTGCGTACCAGTTTTCATTTAGGACGCATTAGGTAGGTAGTGCTTAACGTCTCGTCGACGGCAAGGTCAGAGCAAGTTGCTCAGAGAAGCAGGAATCTGCCACGGAGGGAACCATCCCAGTATCCGCCTGGAGTGATGTCGGGAAACCACGGGAAAAACCGAGATCAGGATGGCCAGACCGGGACTCGAACTCAGATCCTCTCGAATGCGAGTACTGCATCACCTCGCTCGGTGACGTGTCAGGAATAAAATCGCCAAATAAAAGATACATCCGAAGTCAGAGCTGCACAAGCTTATCAAAGACACGGGAACGGAACCACAAACGGTATAGCCAGGCCACGGTTAATAAACACACATTTTGGTGTTCTTTGCTTAGTTTATTTTTTACATGCAATCCTCTTTTCGTGCTTCCATAGCTACACGTAAACAAAATAACACTGTCATTGACCTGGCGATTGCCACTCGCATGTGACAACCATACTAAACATATTGGAAATCGTGCATGGAAGGGTTTGTGTTTAAGCACTTGAAAAAAAAACAGTTCAGTTACTTGATAATTTGTGTCAACCCCCTGAAGTTGGTCTACCTATTTGATTTACTAAAAAGTATTGTACGTTAACCAACGGTCTTGTGTAATCTTTCTTGATTTTTGAGAGATTTTTTAGTATTTTTCGTTCACGCAATTTACGAACATGTCATTATAGTGATCCGGCGACCACGAATAAGGTAACTGTGATGTTGTTTCAATTTGTTGGTTACCATTTGTAGAGCTGTTTCCGTAAGAATCTTAACTTAACTCCTAAATTTATTTTGGAATTTAGATTTTTTTTTTCATACCCCTGCATGTGCTATCGCAGCCCCAGTATTTAAAATGGACATTAACACCATATTGTCTTCACATTATTGCGATATCGGACCGTGGTACACCTCTAAATAAATTACCGCATTACTTTCATTCGGGTGAATTAAAAGTGTTCGTCTACAATACCAAGCAACCATAGTGCATTCAAGATGGAGCCTTGTGCTTATTTCCGGGTAACATGCGTAGGCGTAACAACTGAACCGATTCTCTTGTGTTTGCTTTACACATACACTTATCCCATGCTTACGTTCACGTAATTAAATATTTGTCACGGCCCCTAAAGTTTGAGGCTGCGCTGACCCTCAGGTGGATATTTCACGAACACTATTTTCCTAGTCTTACATTAAAAAAAAAAGCTAAGAACGCTTCTCTCTTTTTTAATGCGGATGTGTGGAGCTTAGCTGCTGTGGCAGACGAAAGACAAACACAACACGCATTAAAACATTGGTAATTGTATGTACATAAAAAAACAAGAGTTTATGATTAAAACGTACAACACATCTAAAATCCAACGAACTTGAGTCCTCGCCTAAAACCATCTTTCACTTTATATAAACGAATATTAATATTAAATTCTACTTAATCTTATATGTGAACAAAATAACTTTTCAGTAAACATATCTTTTTAATAACTTCCTAATGAGGGAATTTTTTTTTATCTAAGTGAATAAACAACCACATTTTCCGGGGTCGCTCCCGGATTTCCGTGTTGAAATATGATGCCTGTTGGTGGGTTTTCTTGGGGCTCTACCGTTTCCCACGCCCTTGCGTTCCGGCGCTGCTCCATATTCACCTCTCTTCGCCTTCGTCGGCTCATGAGGTTAAGAGTCGTACAAATCTCTTCATTTACTCATAATACATATTTTCTGTATATTATTTTCTAATTTTTTTAAATAACAGTATTAAGTTTTAATGGTTTTCCTAACCCTTTTATATACACTTAATTTTACGGTTTCATGTGTTGCTATACTCAAACTGGTATACAACACTTTATTCGTCGCCACTGTAAGCTATATGTTCAGCTTCAGTAATATCAATCAATTATGACCTAGACAAGTAAGATTGTTTGCGAATCACTTACCCACAGGTTACGCCATTTAAACTTCATGGCTGCAATCTTGGTAGGCAGGGCCACGAAAGAGGAGGGTCATCCGCCATCTTGGATTTATACATATTTTGCCATGACTTATATTTGAAAGAAATTTTTGAAAACTTGATTTTGTTAGAGCAACTATTGATTTATAAGGGAACATGCACATGTAATAAATATGGTTGAAATTGGCAGGGTCGCATTATGAAAGTGCACATTCATCGTTTATTGCATAAATATCGGCGTTGAGTAAGTTATTTTTCATTAAAAGTAGCGATTTACGTGGCGATGATCACGTGACCGCGAAACGCTTTCTCATTGGCCAGACGTCGCTGCACATACCTGGTCTGCGCCTTCACGTGGTGAGAATATCTTTTGCTGGAAAAATGGCAGATGATTTCTTTAAGTGAGTGAGTGAAAAGATTTGGGCGGTTTATAACAGCGAGGTCTTGAGAGCCGATGAGGGTGATTGAGGTGAGTATGAAGCAGTGCCGGGGGGGAGGGGGACGGCAGATTCCAGAGGGAACCCGCTGACCAGCGGCATCGTCCGGCACGATCCCCACATGCGAAAATCCGGGAGTGGCCCGGCCGGGGATTAAACCCGGCTCGCCTTGGTGGGAGCCGAGCGGGCTAACCGCTCAACCACCGCGGCCCCGGTTTCTTAAAAGCACACTCTGATTAACCTACCAGGAGTGTACACTGTCATGGCACTCAACTATTTTAATTCCAATTATTTTGTAAGAGCAGAAATCAAAGGGATCAAATTACAAATGTCCGTAGCTAAAGTTCTACGCGCAAAAACCTTAAATAAACAGTTTTTTCCTGGTAACAACTAATCTACGTCTACACATCATTGTATTTAAGTGGTACAACCTCAAATTATGATTCGAACGAGTAAAAAAATTGCAACGTCTATAGCTATTTTCTCACAGAAGAACAATGCCACATTGTCATTACAGCCGTATCGTGTAGCCGCACCTTTCTTGTCTGTTTTAACTTAATAGATTGTTTCTTAGTAGGAGTACGTTATGCTGACAGATGTTAAAACAAGTATATATGTGTTTGAAGCTTCGCACGATCTAGACAACACAATGTCCTGTAATAAAAGCTATGTGTACCACACGCCCACGCAATAGACGTGCCATCGCCATGACGGCCACAGGCGTGGAGTGCCTGTCACCTCATGGTCCTCTCATGGCCCTATGGCCGTCAACGTGGGTCGCTTGCTCCGGAACTTGTGAAGGCTCGGCTGCTCATACAATATTAAGTACAGCTGAGTGCAGACACAAACAACTTGTTTATGTATTCTTAATACGATGTACACCTAATGTGTACTTTGAACATTACAATTATTTAATTCTCTAGCTGTTTTTTTTTTTACTAAATTAAAAACATTCTCACAAGCATCTTTAAAAATAACTGGTGTTTTTTATATAACGGGACCGTGAACGAATGAGTCCATTACACTTCGTCCTTAGATTTTTCCTATGTCCGAATTTTTAACATAACGACGTAAAAAAAAACTTTTCAGATGTTGCAGTCACTAGGTTTAAAAATAAACCTCAGAATTTTCGACACAGTAGTCACAAAAACTACTGAGCTATTTAATGAAAGGCATTACTTAAATTATCTGCAGCGTAGGGTTTATTTCTTAAACGTGCAGCAAAATTTCGATGGTCACTTCCTTACCCACGGCAAGAAAAACCATACGAGTGTTCGAGTGTTTTACTCCGGAATGTTGTCCATATTTCTAAGATTTTGTTTTTTAACACTTGGGGGTGTTTCTAAACGCCGTGGAAGAACTTCCATATATACGTTCGCGCGATAGCTCTTTTTTTACTGTCGAGTGTAAAGGAACTCCAGAAGGCGTGTTCGCGTGCTTCAGGAACAACCCCTAGGTGCATGAGGCGAGATCGTAACTGTCTTATACTGCACGGCGATAAAGCCGGGGGGGGGGAGGCTGTGGCGGTTTCCAGTCGTTACGACGACAGCGGGGACATGACGGTTATTACCACAAGCAGGACGAACACAAGATTCCAGAGGTGAAAGTCTACACACGCAGTCCCTAGGATCGTATTGCCGCCGTTCCCGAGCCCGCGGGCACCGAGAGAAACTCAGTTCCAGCCAACCAAACACTTGTTCCTCTGTGTTTTGCGGAGGGAGGGGGTGGACGAAAATTAAACTGCCAACAAAATGTTTAGTTGACTCAAATACATAGGTTTTCTTAACCTCTCATTCAAATGCCTTCGTTCGAAAATACACTTCGATAGCTTGTTTGAAAATGTTTGTGATAATTAGGATAGTGACTTTGTTTGTTAGTGCGTTTAACGATGATTAATAACGCCATGAAATCCCAATAAAACAACTAACTAAAAAGTAAATATGTAAAACTTGAAATATTTTGTTCCGTACGTTGTCGTGCATTTGAAAACATTCCACAATGCTCAGTCGTCGTATTAGCTGACGTTGCTGGGGAGTATCGTTCGGGGGTAAATTGTACGGGTTCGAAACTCTAATACGATTTTGCTTTTTTTTTTTTTTTTTTTTTTTCATAATAAGCAAAATTATTTACTGTACGTAGAGCCCAACAAATTTTTAGTTGCACCAACCAAACCTTAGAGTTTAAGGCAGCCATATAAGAACAGCAAAAAAATTTTATACAAAAGATTAATTTGGTTGCACCATACAAACTTTGTTTTATTAAACAAAACCTTTTTCTCGGAGGAGCTGAAGAACATAACCGAAGCAGTTCAAAGTGTCTACACGTGACTGGAAGAACACGTGTCACCGTTAGCGACTAGTCTTTATTGAAACCGAAATTAGTTTGCTCTCATTTTGCGTGCAAATCCTCTTTCCAGATCATTCTAGTCCTATTTTGGTGAAGGCATTACACTGCCAACTACATGTAAGGGAACAACATACTTATTTTGCTGCAGTGATGAGACTTGGATTCGAGTCCTGCGGGGCTCATATTTCTTCAGAATTTTAAATCTTGTTGAANGCAGCCATATAAGAACAGCAAAAAAATTTTATACAAAAGATTAATTTGGTTGCACCATACAAACTTTGTTTTATTCAACAAAACCTTTTTCTCGGAGGAGCTGAAGAACATAACCGAACCAGTTCAAAGTGTCTACACGTGACTGGAAGAACATGTGTCACCGTTAGCGACTAGTCTTTATTGAAACCGAAATTAGTTTGCTCTCATTTTGCATGCAAATCCTCTTTCCAGATCATTCTAGTCCTATTTTGGTGATACTGCAACTACATGTATGGAAACAACATACTCATTTTGCTGCAGTGATGAGACTTGGATTCGAGTCCTGCGGGGCTCATATTTCTTCAGAATTTTAAATCTTGTTGAATAATCGTTTGTAATACATTGAAGATCAAGAAAAAACTGGTACATCTGCC
>NQII01000807.1:252235-272020 GCA_002778355.1 Clitarchus hookeri
TTGCTAGGACTGTACGTACATTCCTCGTCGGAACCTGATATAAAAATCAAGTTTCACTGACGTGTCAGGCGCCTCCTGTCGAGATACAGCAACTGCACCCGTGAAATTATATAAAACCCTCCCAGTAGAAGCAACAGCAAGGAACAGAACAAATGATGATGATGAAAAAAGTCAATCCAAGCCAAAATATACTGAGAACATAACGTCACTGCTGATAATTAAAGGTCTTCCTGAAGAAGCAGTGGTGAATGTGGGGAGAGAAGGGAAGGGAAATGCAGAGAAAGAAACGCATGCAAAGTAGAAGGGCAAATACGACTTGCCACCCAGAAGCTGGGCTTAACACCGCAAGCTCCCCACGTCTTCCACGGGCGGCTTGCTGCGAGCGGAGCACGGCCTGGCTTTAACCAGCAGGGGTGTAATTTATTTACACCAGTCCACCCTCACGGCGGCCTGGTACTCGGCAATAACGTTAGCTGCGCGAAGGGGGTTGAACTTGCAGGAGGGTAAGTGGCGTCGGGAGAGAGGTGAAGGGTTAATTTGTGGGGGGCGAAGGCCATCGACAGAGGTCCCAACGCGACAACGCACAAAAAACAGTTTAAATGTTACTGAACACAGTAGCTTTAGTCGAGACAAATACATTTTGGCTGAGCTGACAGAAGTTACGATTGAACATGTACGATAACCAAATTCAATATCATAAATCATTGGTATTGACTAACGACGAAGTACACAAGACCTTCAAGACCACGCAGCCGAAAGAAGAATTTGTTAAGCTCATTGCACAACAAGAGTTGATGCGCATGTCTCGGTCGCCCCTAGCGCTACCACCACGCTCTTAGGCCTCAGACGTGCAAAATCCCTTCAACCAGGCGGCCACCTTAAGTTTTATTTACATTTTAGTGTTCCTGCGATTGCACTTGAGTTTTGCAACGGCTTATTTTCATAATAACGGTTGAGATGATTACAATTTGTGTTGGCTTGATATTTGATCTTGCGTAGACGTGAAAGATGTAACCGCAGCGGTTGGTAACTCGGGTTCGTACTAGCTCGCGTGGTGTGGTGGTGTGTGCCTCTGGTGGTGAGGGGGGGGCGTAATTAAGCCGTGAGTGGTTCTCCAGCTGCAGCCCCTCTCGCGCGACTGTCGTGCCCAACTGTCCGGGAGGAAATGAGGAGCCACCACCAGGTCCCTGCTCGCGTCTTCGTGTCGGGGCTACGCGCCCCGGACAAACCCCGCCTCCGAGTCTAGTGTCTGCACGTAGCTTCCTCGCCTCCCCCCCTTCTGAACCCAGGACCCCGCGGTAGTCACACTTCAACACCCGGGGGGGCAGTGGACTCCGGCCGGACCTTGTCGGAAATTACTTAGCTAGTCGCAGAGAGAAAACCTCGCTCGCATTCAAATATTCGCTCGACCCACGCTAACCCCCGTTCTAGCAGCAGTTCGCCAAGTTTTCAAACCATCTCTCCATTTTCCATGTATAACGCTTGGTCTCACCCGCTTGGTTGAATTTTCCGTTTGAGTGCCATAACTTTATTTACGGTTAATTACGCACCTCAAAAAAAAGTCCTGCACCTCCTGCCATTGGTTGCACGTGAATAATATTCGCTGGGACGATCGGTGCATTAAAAAAAAAATACACACGTCACGTTCTGGCGTGGTATTCCGTACAGACAGTGTGAGTTTCATGCCCTACTTTCTCTTGGGGCGTGAGTAACCGAGTAACTCAGAAATCCCGGCGGCGCAAAACTTTTTTTTCAGGTGTGTAACTGAATATTTCTTTTTACAGCGCGTCTACGTTTCACAAATTTCCTCAAATGTGGTCGCCAAATGTCACCCGCACGTTATCTGGTAATTGTGAAACGGCAAGAATGCGATGATAATTTAAAAATGATGCTCCACCAATTACGTTATAATTACTCGACAAATGTTCAGAATTTTNGCAAGAATGCGATGATAATTTAAAAATGATGCTCCACCAATTACGTTATAATTACTCGACAAATGTTCAGAATTTTGATTTATTCTATGGCGCAAAGCAAATTGCCAGAAAGCTAGTTGTACTTTCGAAATAAGTGCCCCTAAACAACTGCAATAAACTATAAACCAGTAATTAAACATGGCGTGTGATATTGAACCTTTAACTTCCTGGCGGGGATGTTTCAGCAATTACTCAACTCGATGACAATTTTTTTTCTCCGCTAAAGAAGAAAAGTATATAACGATTTACGCCCTGGTAGCTTGAAAATTTGTCTCACTTCTATGTTTCATCATTATTATGGAACAAACGTGTAACGACCTAGACTACCTTCATGTTAGTGTTAGGTTAGATTATTGCGTGAGCCAACGGTAGTAATTTGCGCCGCTTTAATGTCTCACTGTTGGTTTGTTAAATAAACTGCGCTACCGTTAATAAGAAGGCCACGAGTGCGGTTTCTCTGCGAGGAATTCTGAGTTTTGATGTCCAGCACCATTATACAAATCTTTATCCAGCTGCAGGAATTAATGTCCCTCTCCCCTTCCCATTTTTTCAGTCTTATAGCCAATGAGCACCGAGGCATTTAAAAAAAAGTTCACTTTTTCAAGAGAATTTTAACTATTTTGTGTAATGTGGGAAAAGGAAAACTATATCCCTCCATGCTTTCGTAAGATAAAGCAGTAAATATAAAATAATTAGGCGCACGTGTTAAAAACAAGTAAGGACCTTCCTCGAAAGTTTTCAAGGGGTTCGAAGAATATTTTATTTAAACCAAAAACTCTATCCTTTAGCTGGCCTCTGTTGAAATGGAATGAACGCCACCGAAGGACGTCAAAATGAAAATTACTACCGTCAGATGAATTCTTCCGCGTTAGGGATTGTATACAGGATGTCGGGTAATTCGCGGGTACGGACTGCACCACGCGAATCTGTGATCTAAACTAAGTAGAAAATACTCTTTGGTTAAAATGCGTAGAGCCCTTACTTTACGAGAAAAACGACGTTGTAAAATTACTATTTCCTGTTCAGCACAGCATGCAGCATCGGCGTACAAAACGTCGAAACGTCATAACAGGTGTTCGAAGTTTGTTCTGCTCATAGCAATACACTTTTCCGCACTCAGGTGANCAAAACGTCGAAACGTCATAACAGGTGTTCGAAGTTTGTTCTGCTCATAGCAATACACTTTTCCGCACTCAGGTGAGAGCTAGACACTCCTGCATTGAAAGGCCGTGAACTCTTCCCCCATAGATTGGGCAGTCGAAGCAACGATACAGCCTGGGTGGCTTACAACGTCTCGTAAAAATACAAAAGCGTGGCCACTACTGAGTAACATATCTTACCATCGGAGGTAAACGGCACAATGAATATTTTACAAAACAAATGTTTTTACGTTGTCTTTTTTTATTTTTCGCGTTATTTCCTGGTTGTAAAGCACTATATACCATACAGCCAGTAGGAAAGTGAATTATGTTCCATCATGATATCGGGGTAAACAGCACCCCTGTAAAGTTTCATATTTGTGACATAGTGCCATTTACCTGTGATACACTTATTTATTTTGCATTTAAACAACACCGAGACACCGAAAAAAACTCCGGCAAAATATTCCTTGCATACGAAAACATAAAACGAAAACTTACGTACCACGTTTTTCTTTAGTAATAATCAGTCATATGCTAAGTGGTGTAGCACCTTCCTATTGATATGTTACGTACCTCTCAGGCTAAACAACTTGTGTTTGAAATTTCCGCGTGGATATCTCGAAAACGGTTCNTATTGATATGTTACGTACCTCTCAGGCTAAACAACTTGTGTTTGAAATTTCCGCGTGGATATCTCGAAAACGGTTTACCTGAGAGTGTTCCGACAAGGCAGCCGTTTCTCTTCATTTGAACGTGCTGGCACATAATTCGTCTTTCAAAATCTGTTACAGCTTACTGTTACAAAGTTTCGAGCAAACATAGGGTGACAACCCCCATTNTATTGATATGTTACGTACCTCTCAGGCTAAACAACTTGTGTTTGAAATTTCCGCGTGGATATCTCGAAAACGGTTCACCTGAGAGTGTTCCGACAAGGCAGCCGTTTCTCTTCATTTGAACGTGCTGGCTCATAATTCGTCTTTCAAAATCTGTTACAGCTTACTGTTACAAAGTTTCGAGCAAACATAGGGTGACAACCCCCATTNCATAATTCGTCTTTCAAAATCTGTTACAGCTTACTGTTACAAAGTTTCGAGCAAACATAGGGTGACAACCCCCATTTACTTAAATGAAGGAGCATGACGTTACCAACCACGTTTTCAGAGACGTGAGATCGTTACACCGAATCACTATTCCCCGACTTGTTACTTAATCGGAAGTACTTTCTGATATTTTTAACTAGAAGCATTTCAAACCTCGACTTTGGGGGTGCATACCTCCCTCAATAATCAGTGAAGAAAAAGTGGTACATAAATTGTTATATTTTAGTAAGGAATAACCTGCCGGAGTTTGTCGCTGTTGTTCAAATATATTATATATATATACACACACACACACACACACACACACACACACACACGAGGCCCCATGATGTGATCTCACTCACATTAACATATAAGTATGAACTTATTTTACAAATGCAATACCTAACCTGTTTCATTCAAATGTGAAAATAATGACACAGTAAATATGCACAGGCGAATTTTTCATTCAGTGCCTGGTCTACAAGCATACACATTGGCTGAGATGAACAGCAGAACGTGTGACAGGTCTTCACGCAAGTATGTGCCACTTTACTACATGAACTAGGCGTAGGAAATATATAGGGAAGTGTCAATAAAAGTTTCGCACCGTCTGTAATTGGTTGTACGTGATTATGTTCGCTACAACAGTAGGCGCATTATAAAAAAGTCAAGTCTGGCGTGGTACTCTGTAGACTGTATTTCCATCGCGTGCTTTCTCTTGGGCCGTGAGAAATCTAATAACTAAGCAATCCCGGTGGTGCGAAACATTTTTTTGAGGTTTGTGTGTGTGAGTGTGTGAGTGTGTGNCTCTCACGTCGCACCAAGGCGGTCGTCCATACTCGGTTCCACTAACGAGTGCACGGTTCTGAAGGTCGTCCTGCATACAGCTGTTCCCGTCGCAATTACAGCGTCTCCCTGTGCCACAGATGATGTTTACAAAAACACAGGGCCGGCTTAACCGTTAAGCGACGCGAGCACGTGCTTTGGCCATCGAGTGGGATGGTGGCGCCGCAGAAAGGTTACATTGCCAGATTTACAGTCGACAGGATGGTGTAGAATTAAAACCGGTACCACTGAAACGAGTTCCACAAAAATGGATCCTTTATCTCTACTGACTAAAGAAGCAGTTGCGTTACTTCAGACAAGTTCTGATGATCCGATAAAAGACTTTGCGATTACTAAAAGTTAAAGAAAACTTTTCAAGTATAAATTAAATGGAAGGATACGAAAATAAACATCGTTCTCCACCATAGTGTTCGTTTTGTTGCATTTCTAAAAACTCAATTTTAATTTACGTTCCATTGTTTACCTTTTGAATAATATAGGAGCGCCAGAATCATACGTGCTGAGGACCTCTTAAGGTCTTAATCCCGTCGTGCAAAAAACTCCGTCGGTTGATTGTCACGATGTCAGTTTTGCCATTGGAACAATTGTACACAGTACTTTATTTATAACTGGCAATAAGTACACTCGTTCGCGGAATAGACTATATCTGGCGCTTCACCTGCGTATAGCATGTTTTTTTCTTATTTTTTAAAAACCTTTAAGACCCCATTTAATTGACTATTTAAGTTTTTGTAAACAGGAAATTTTTTTAAGCGTGCTGTATTTAAGGCGGCATAACCCTTGTTGCCACGCCTAATAAACTGTACGCTTTGTGTTCGGCTCTAGTAATATAAATCAAAAATAATCTGGACCAGGTTCACGGTTTACGAATCGGTAACTTACAGGAAAGACCACTCACTGGACATTATTGAGCCTTGAAGTGTACAGCACTGGCCATGAAATATCCTTCGCTTTGTTATATTTCTATGTTTAAACTAGCGACAGCTCATGGCAACTAAACTTGAAGTTATATAAAAGANATCCTTCGCTTTGTTATATTTCTATGTTTAAACTAGCGACAGCTCATGGCAACTAAACTTGAAGTTATATAAAAGACTGAGCATGACTTTAATGAATTGTACTAAGTGCTGCGACACTCAGTTGAAGGCAAGTGTGGTCGTGGTGTGGTCAGAGGTTCTTGAGGTCAAGTGTTAAAACACACTGACAACTTGAAGGCAACAGGAATTATACTGTATTAGACTTTGCTTCCTCATTATACAGTAACATTCCATTTACTAACTAGCACATCTACTCGCTTACATCTCTTGTAGAAGTCCGACGAAGTACCCTGGGTATCTCGTGTCAAGTCGTATATAGTCCCATACGCTGTGGTGTCTGGAATCTTCGAGTTCTGCCCGAAGTATTATCACATTAGTCTTTCTGTATCTGTCTTACTTGCAGAGTTCACACGGGAAAGCTTCTAGAACACACGCCGGCGCAGTGTTTACGCGTTAGTTTGCCACGCAGTTTATTCATCTTCTCTGGANGGGAAAGCTTCTAGAACACACGCCGGCGCAGTGTTTACGCGTTAGTTTGCCACGCAGTTTATTCATCTTCTCTGGATGCCACGCAGTTCTCTCTAACTCACAGAGTTCTTATGGCCGATCTTTCTAGAACGCTGGATGCTTGCTTAACCTCGTAATCACTGCAGCGCCACGCACATTTCTGCAAGTTTTTTCTCGTCGAGTTGGTCGCCGTATGTGACTTCTTCGTTGATGAGCCANGGGAAAGCTTCTAGAACACACGCCGGCGCAGTGTTTACGCGTTAGTTTGCCACGCAGTTTATTCATCTTCTCTGGCTGCCACGCAGTTCTCTCTAACTCACCGAGTTCTTATGGCCGATGTTTCAAGAACGCTGGATATTTGCTTAACCTCGTAATCATTGCAGCGCCACGCACATTTCTGCAAGTTTTTCTCGTCGAGTTGGTCGCGGATGTGACTTCTTCGTTGATGAGCCACTCATGTACAATACGTGGCTAACCTGGACGGTGTCGTTGTCGTAGGTCGTGATAGGAAGCGACGAGCGGCAAGCAGCATCTCGAGGATGGTTGTTCTCGGCGCGGGTCCACAGACAGACCCCGAACAAGATGTTGCCAAGTTTTGTACATCTTCTTGGTGGTGCAATTGTCCCGAACACTGTTGCCACCGGGAGGGGAGATCCGCTGGCGCTTCTGCGCTGAGTTTCAAGAACTATTGTTGCAATGTGTCTTGGGTTCTTCCCCTGGCCTGGATGCCGACTCGTCGCTGCAGTTTGCTTGGCTTGTCCGCGCGCACTGATGCATGGCAACGCGCATCGTGCACACAGTTATGCGCACTGGGCATGAACGGGATAAACGGGCATGTTGATGAAACTTCATGAAACTAGAAGACGACGAACACAGTGTAAAAAAAATCTGGAGAGGTAGGAAAAGAGACTGTGGGTTAAGAGTGCTCGGAAAAGCAGGCCAGTCGAAGGGGAGTTTGCAACTTTGTTATCTCATTTGCTGGAGGACGAAACTAAATTTTATGAGTATTTTAGAATGACGCAGTCAACATTTCAAATTATATTCTTGTTGATGGAGGATAATGCGAAGGGGGCTTTTCATTTCACCGAGACATCACCTAGCGTCCTGCCAGCCCTCTGAAATTTCCTGATGCACTGATCAAGTTCTGAACCTGGTCCGCAAAAAAAGTTGACGAAACTGTGTCTCCGCCATGTTTACCTACGAAAAGAAAATATCTCCCATAGTAAGTTCAGAAATATCAACATAATTTACCTAAATATTACGTATTTTGGAGCCCTCCAACATCCTTTTAAAAACGACCATTTCAGACTGCCCTATCTTGAAACATACTACCCGTAAACGAGTGCAACTACGACAGGAGCCTGTAATATCGTACAGCGAAACATTTATACAGTACATTCACCGTTACTTCCAACTCTTCTGAAGCCCTGCTAAAGATCTACTTCCAGGATATCCCTCCGTCTCATGCCAACACAGCTTCGCCGAGTCTATAAAATTACACCATAGGGACTACGCACCGCATTCGTGCGCGCCCAGTGTAACAATATTTTTCATAAGAACTATTTCTCACTAGGCATTACCAACACCACTATTTTCTTTCTGGTTTGAAATATTATAATTTATGTATAGGTCAAGTATGAGTAAAAGTTTAATCTAATCGAAAATTGGGTACGTTTATGGTAACTCGATTGTAAAACGCCTGTGATGTGTTACATATCTAGGAAACAACTAAGCATCTCAATCTTAATGTGATTTTTCAAAAGTTTGTTTCAAAAGATGTGAGCAAACCGTGAATAGGCTCTACTAGTACGTACTTTCTATTGGCGCATATTTCGAGCTGAGGCGAGGCGTGGACATTCCAGAGTGTTATCAGTCATCAGCTGATCTTCGGATGCTTAGATCAGGGTTCAGTTTTTCTGATGTGTAGTAGATTTCTGTGAGCCAAAATAGGATTTTTTGCGTCCTTGCGTCGCACAGTTACCCATAAAATGGCTGAATGCGATAGGACCTTCGGGGCCACTGTCGCCTCCAAACCACATGGTACCCGACTGCGTACTCATGATCATGGCGGAGATTAATTCCAAGAGCCTGGTTGTTCGTCTCCCTTCCAGAAAAGTATCGATCTAGTCCTTCGAGGTCTCCGCCTGGCTGAAGCGTCAAGTGCGCTTCAGGGGTAAGACGTTATTGAAAAACGGTTAGGTATTTTGTAGTGGTTTCCAAACACGAAAAGAAATAAAGAAATGTTTCATGTCCAAAAGTTTGAAGTTATCATTTGAACGCCAAGAATTATTTTTTGGGGGGCGTGAAAATGGCTAAAACAAGTGCTTCCGGAATCAGTTTTGGCTGCAAAATTTACGATACAGGAAATTTTGAGTTTTCTTTAAACATGCATAATACACTTATCTTTGTTAACGTGCTATAAGAAGTGTAGGATGTCCGCGAGTCGCCTACAGGAATATTGCAAGCCAGCTGAGCGCCTGGCGCTTAGAGGCGATGAGGCAGGTGCTGATTGAGCCATAGTCGGCCTTAATGATCACGCGTTTCGAGGTCTCGAACGAGGAAAATAGTGGCGGGCAGGCGTAAGACGTAACACGTGCTTCCACAATCCCGCTGTGAAAGTTCTGGTGTGTAACTGGCACAACAACGATGGCCTGCGCTTAGAGTGTCCGTGTGAACATTAAATAAAGTAATGGGGGGGAAAATGTGAAATAAGAATTCCATGGTATGTTTACTCTTAAGGGCTGCACTCCCAAGTAAAATATTGTTGTAAAATCAGTGTACGCGTTACTCAGTAAATAAATAGTCTGGGAATACGACTTTTTTTCCCCAGGAAAGATAAACAAATATCACTACACAGCCGCCACTTTTTTACTTTTATTTTATTAAATACATCGAAAGAGAAAAAAAAATGGAAACGTCTAAACAGCATATTTAGGTCTTCCCTGCGCAGTTTCTTTAAGGAGAGGTAAAAAGTACAAGGTGGCGTCTGTAGTTTAATCCGTTGGCTTTCATAGCGTGTAATAATTCCCTGCTGTTACACATCTAATTTACGATAAATTCAGCTTCCTGGTAATGCACACCGCAGTTTTTGGGAGGGCCCATCGCAGTGTTTCCTTATGCTGTTGACTAGGGATTCCCCTTAGAGTGGTCGGGGGATGTTAAGACTCTTGTTGGCAGCGTGGCGTGACGACGTCTTGACCCGGGGGGGAGGGGGGCGGCGACTCCATTACGCGGGTGCCCCTGGAAGGGAAGTTGAGAGGGTCGCTGCGTGCCCCAGGGAGGTATCCGTTATCGCCGGGCGACGCGAGCTCTCGAGGTCACCCGTCTCCGGATGAGCGAGGCGGTCCCGGATGTGCCGCCGTATCCTACACGAGGCTTGACGGCGTGCCTCCATGACGTGACTGCCTTGACCTGTTCGATCACTGTCCACAATCGCGGGCGTGTTGCACGTTAGGTATATTTATGACCAGTGCTGTACACTTTGTTGTTGAAGAGCCGGGCGGTGAGCAGGCACCTGCTCCGGTGTCGTCCTGTGATGACGTCAGGGGTGTGGGTAGTGCTCCAGCCAGACCACACGCTTGGTAAACTGAGTACTGGGATCTCAGGCCTTGTGGTAGGACATGCTAAGTGCGATCTGGTGAATCAGATCGGGGCTTCGGATTTGGTCAACTTGGGTGAGCGCTGGTCATGACTGCGATGAGAGGGCGTGATCCCTCTTCCCCGCCGACTGGGCGGCCGGGGTGCGGAATGGCCGTCATGGCTAAGAGCGCCCCGTTAACAAATAATAGCATGGCTGTGATGGCTGTGTATCATACGTATGTATAGTACTGTACACTGTGGGGAACCAGAGCCCAATGGCTTGAGAAGCTTCCCCGATGGATAGTCTGATGTGTAAAAGTTACCACTCCTCTTGTTCGCGAATTGCTGACGGTGACGTCTTCGAGTACGCAGCACGTGCACATCAGAATATTACACGATTGCAGTCAGTCCCCGCCATCTTGGATTTTTAATATTTTTGTTTGTAAGTTCCGTTTAAGAATGTTTGACGAAATTTTTCGCACGGCATTGCATAAATAACAGCTTCTGAAGATTTACCAAACTATTAAATTTCTACTGCCGCCGTTATTAACTTTTTTGACTAGTGACTGCCGGCAAGGATTAAGTTAATTTTTTTTTTCGCGGGCGGTTACATAAACGGTCCTGGCAGCAGTGGTCCAGCAATTCCTGTTCTAGAACATGTGCATAGCTATGCTCTTATGTCTTGTCGACACCCAAAATAACATACAAGATCTGTGATGCAAGTTACGGTGGGAATTCCGTAGATCCAAGATGGCGGGGACTGATAAACCCCCCCCCCCTCCAAGTCTCACAACCATCCGTCGCATCCGACAGTCCAGCGGTCACGTGATCTTCAACCAATCGCAGGGAATCATTTTTATATCCGTCCATCTTTCAAATGTCTACCGAACTGTAACTTTCGACGGTCGGTGAAGGCCTGCGTAGTGGTCACCGGCTTCCTACTGGTGTAAGTGCAGATCGGCGTGAAAAGGTGTAACCTTCTCGCTGTACCACAGCTTGGGGTCACTAGTGGTTCGGGTGGAGGGCTCTTCGCCCCGGCTGACGAGCCCCGGTGGGACACTCTCGTATAGTTTTCGTGTAAGGGTTTGTCCCTGTGCTCCTGCGTGGGCCGAGACCTGGTCCCTGAAATGGGGCGGAGATGCGAATATATAGCCTACCGCTGCTCAAGTCCATCTCCACCTCCTCGAAAGGCCAGGGCTGGAAACACGGTGGAAACGCCGTGGCTGACGGAGTGAGGACGATAATGGGCTAGTGGCGGCCCCGCCAGTGCACTGGCGATCAGCCACGGCGAGGTCATGTGCAGTTGTCCAGAGGCTGCATGTGTTCTTCGCCTGCGGAGATGACCCGCGAGCCGAGTGCACAACCCCAACTGGGGCCTTCGAGTAGATCTCGGGTCGGCGGAGCTCCGCAGAAGGGACTGTCTGGCGTCCTGGAGGAGTTTGGCTTCTCCTGGGTGAAGACTAAGTGTGCACGGTATAGTCGTGGGGACCCAGGGGATCAGTGAGAAGCCCCGGCCTATGGCCGTGCTGATCGCGGGTCGGACTCTGGTTGGCATTTGTTGAACCTCCCGCTGGGAGGAGGCCTGGGGGCGGGTATTTGCCTGGAGGGCTGCAACGGCGGCCCGTGCTGCCTCAGTAGTGGGGGAAAAGAGGAAATTTCCTCCCACCGAACCCCCACGACACACAGTTCTGGGTTTGGTGATGGGCTCTTGTCGCTCGAGTAACTCTTGGGGAAGCAAAGCGGCGTGTCACCGGACCCGGTTTCGAAGGGTTGATGCTCGCTTATGAAGGGTCGCTGGTCTGGTCCGCCTAGTAAGAGGACTCGTTTACGAAGCGCGTTCGTGGAGGTTGGATAGTCATCGGCCCCGTTAAGGTGGCGCGTGCAGATTCAACTCTGCACGATGCTGTTGACAGGTGAGGTGGTAACCCCGCCCACCCACCGCGATTGGAAGGAGCGTAATCTCTTTATATTGGATTGCATTCAACTGCAGCCAGTTAAAGCACGGTGGCGCTAATTATTATTGTCTGGGTGCAATGACATTATTGGGACTGGCTGGTGTGCACAGCATGGATTACTGAACACCTAGAGTGGCAAATACAATGTCTGAAGTGGCTTTGTGGCTGATCTGAAGCAATGCTAGTGCTGGGCGCTGTGCTCACGGTATGTTGTTCTGGATCGCACTCGTGTTAAACCCATAGGGCTCAGATACGGGAGACCCGACTGCCCACACGCTGTGCACAGTACAGATGAAGATGTTGGACGGATGAGCCACCCCTTTCCGACGTGATTCCTTAGACGTTAATACACTTTTTGAAATGAAATGCAAGTATATGGACTTGCGTTTATTTAATTTTTGTTTTAAATTCAGGAAAATTTAAATGTAAAAATATTCAGTATAAATTCTTATCACGTGAAAAATTTATTTTCCCAAAAAAAAGTCTCTCTTGAAAAGGTATTTCCAATCGAAATATATCACCAACTAATGAAAGATCACGATGTTGAGTTGTCACACTGTAATTTTGCCGTAGAGAAGGATTGACGGAGGACGGATCGTTGTGAATCGCTTTCAAACGAACGGGTGAAAACACAAGCGGATGACTAACTGGCGGGCTGGCAACTGAAGGATGCAACGGATAGTTGTGAGCCCAACTTTACCGGGACTTAATGGGAAATCTTTAGTAAAAAAATGTTTATCGCCACAAGGTCACGTCTGTCCATAAGTAAATATTGTGACGGACCCTTTTAAGGCTGCGCTAATGTATTCTCAGGTATATGCTGTTCACGATAAACTGAGCACTTTCGAAACCCCTGCTTAAGATCTACTTGTACGCACATTGTGTATCCTTCCGCCATATGTAACATTTACATTGCCATGGGCCTCATCACTTCATTCGCGCGTCTGTCAGGTGAAGTAGTGAAATTATTAGACAAGTAAATATTTTACAAAATTGCTATTTCTCAAACTTAAGTGCATCCAAAACAAAACCGAAATCAACAGAAATAATTTCATTATTCACCTATTCAAACCCAACACTTAAAATGAATGACACTGACATTCTGTGGCTGCAGGTTTGTCCAAAGAAGGTCGACAACATCAAATGGCCTACGGAAGTGAGCTATCGCTAAACGCAGTGTGCTTATTTGAAGTTGGGGTTGAACAACTAGTTTCTAGCACGTAATTAAAGTGTTGAAGATGGAACATTGTCTGGAAAATATTTAAAGGAACGTATATGTGCAGTCACTCGATGCCTGACGACGACGTCTATTTATTATATGGGAACAATCAAGGATGCCTTCCTTAGTTTGCATTAAATTTTATGACGCTTAATCACTGTTAGTGTTTGACGACGGATTTTAAATCAGAATGTCAGAATTCGAGATGAAAGTAGTCTTGTCTTTTTTCCTAAGTCCCTCTGTTTTCGAGGACTTCGTGTAGTTATTAATTACGTGCAGTGCCAAACATCTGTCGGTTGGCGCCATTTACCACACTTGAGGTGAGAACAAGCGCGAATATAATACACTCTCCGAAAAATTTCAGGCAAGAGCTGTCATAGAGTTATTTGACCAATTCTTAAGTACAACCTTTGAGAAGNTACACTCTCCGAAAAATTTCAGGCAAGAGCTGTCATAGAGTTATTTGACCAATTCTTAAGTACAACCTTTGAGAAGGCAGTCCTCTCAAATGCATAAATTTTAACGCTAATATTGAGTGCCGTATCTACAAGAAAGTATGCACCTAATTATATACAGTATCTCTTTGTCTTAATGTCTTATAAATAATGCAGTTTTAAATTCATTGTCTCTGCAACTGATTTAGTTTTGTTTTATAAGTATGATAGTTAACATTGGAGCAGTAGTTACATTTCTATTTGTCTAGCAAATTGCATAGTTCTTTGTTCGCACGGCTCTGAGACAGTGTTTACTTTTAAAATGTGGCTGTAGTACACACAGTGTGCAAAAAAAAAGTAGGGACTGAACGGAGAAGTTTTCAGTTAACCGTATACCGACTATAGCTGGCGGTATTTAGGTTTATGGGATTTCGATGCCAAATTTTGGCAACGTGTTTCAGGTACATAACGAAGGGCACGAACCACTAATGTCTGCGCTGAAGGCTTTATCTAAGGGCCTTAATAACGCATCTCTCTATGCTGCGAGCTGCTTAGTCCACGGATTGTAGGCCAGTAGATNGCTTTATCTAAGGGCCTTAATAACGCATCTCTCTATGCTGCGAGCTGCTTAGTCCACGGATTGTAGGCCAGTAGATGTCGAACAGGAGCGCTGATTGAACGGTAATGGCAGCACTCGGGTAACCTCCAGAGACGCAATCTACTCCCAGTGGAAGAGGGCCACGCCTCACCAACGACCCCTCCTGCTGGATAGACCCTTAACAGGGTATTCCTGGAGCACTACTTTTTACTTCGCTTTAGTTTTCCACAAAAAAAAAAAGCTTAAGGGCCCAAGCTGTTGAGGTACCACCGGGAACACTACACATTTTGAACTGCCATGCTGATCCGAAATTACTATAATTCCACAAAAACTTTAATTCTATCAGTTACTCGCGTCCGCCTATTGCCTTCTATCACGTGTTTATATCGTTACACAGACACCTGAGGGGCGTATCGTAGTTCGTGAGGGACGGAGGTTTTAATAAAAATTAGTAAAATAACCAAATTTGATTTCCAATTTATTTACACGGCTATTATTTACAGTATTCAGTTATCTGTATCCACTATCACACTTTTTATTTCTTAGTGAACGCAATATTTTATGCATATTTCAACTCTAATTAACGTACTTCTTTATGTCTCTGTTTTGTTACTGTTAATTAACTCGTACCCATCATTAACACATGTTCAGTCTATATGTTGCCATAATTTGTAACGTCTTCCACTCACGCATGTAGTCCAATAGTCCTGCCCGCCAGCCTCACTCTTCACTGCTTGATACTCGCAGTCGCAGATTTCCCTTCCGCTGGTCACTTCTCTCGTCGCACGTCTTCTATCGCTCGGAACTCAGCCACTCATTCACTCAAAAACTCCCGGCCTGGAGGCCCGTCGCACAATTTATATGCTGCTGGCCTGTACCTGGAAAGTTCGACGCACCCCGAGTCATGCGGACAGAATCTAGGGCAGTGAAAAACTAGGAAATTCCTCAGATAGACGTAGAAACTCAATACAACCAGGGTCAGCAGCGCGCTTGGCAAACAGGATTATCGTGTCGGCTCGCTTTCTGTAACAGATACGCGGGCACCGGCCTATCGCTCGCTTGTTCATTCAAAACAATCCTTTGACTTGCTGCCACCGCTATCATAGAACTGATGTCCTTCACTTTCACTCGCTCGCGTGGGATGCGAAGTAGCAAGCGCGTAACAATACTAAGTATGGCAGTACACTCAGCGGTTAGCCACCAAAGCGAACCGGGTTCAATCCCAGGCAAGGTCACTCCCGTATTTTTGCATGTGAGAATCGTGCCGGATGATGTCGCTGGTCGGCGGGTTTTCTGTGGGGTCTCCCTCGCTCTCGCATTCCGGCGCTGCTCCATTCTCACCTCACTTCACCCTCATCGGCTCTCAAGACCTGGATGTCAAGAGCCACACAAATCTCTGCACTCCATTTTAGTGTGTGGGTTCTGAGGGCGAGGGAGTCATGTCTCATGTGCACCCCCTCCCCCCCCCCTGGATCCGACCGTGTATTCACCTGCCCGGCCTCCAACCTCACGGGCCAACCTCGTCCTAACGCCCTACTTCACGACTTAATTTTCATCCCTCGTGGCTCGTCCAAGCCGCCTGCTCGATGGACGGCCTCTGGCGTTTAACTGTTGGCGATCTCGCATGTAGTCTATTCACGGTTACTCCCGATTTTTCTACTAAGTGATGCGTGTGTCTTGTAACAAGGGCGCAAAGCGATACAAACATGAACAGTAATAGCATTTTCTTCTAAGTGATGCGTGTGTCTTGTAACAAGGGCCTAAAGTGATACAAATTTGAACAATAATAGAATTTTTTACTAAGTGATGCGTGTCTTGTAACAAGGGCGCAAAGTGATACAAACATGAACAATACTAGAATTTTCGACTAAGTGATGTGTGTGTCTTGTAACAAGGGCGCAAAGTGATACAAACTTGAACAATAATAGCATTTTCTACTAAGTGATGCGTGTGTCTTGTAACCTGGGCGCAAAGTGATACAAACATGAACAATTATAGAATTTTCGACTAAGTGATGCGTGTGTCTTGTAACAAGGGCGCAAAGTGATATAAACATAAACAATACTATCATTTTCTACTAACTGATGCGTGTGTCTTGTAACAAGGGTGCAAAGTGATACAAACAGGAACAATTAAAGCATTTTCGCCAGATGTGCTTACAAAAAATTCAGGACGAAGGTCGACCACCTCAAACACAACTTCCAGCATCCGTGTGCAGTCGTCATCAACATTAGTAAAGATTACGTGGTTGGCTCGAGAAGCACTTATTTTAAGTTGAGCCACGTGTTTGAGAAACTTGCTTGGGTTTATTCCATCCGATACATATCACGAACGTATGCTCTAGATAATAGTAAAAAATAAACAGACCACAATAAATGTGAAGTTACATCGCCGTCAGCCCTGGAGACTTAGTGGTAAAATGAATTAAAACTTATTTCTCGAGCGTGCAGTTTCGCTCTTGTACGTGTATGCATACAAGTAAATACAGATTTTCCGACGTCAAGGCAGTTAATTTTTTTTGTTCTCTGAATGATGCTTTCAATTAGGGAAAGTGATTAAAAGTAACATTTCTTCAATCATAGCTCTGCAGTGGGGTACTGTGTCTGAATTTTTTTTTTTCAATTTATAAATTTAATTTTAATTGCAACTGGAAACGAAGCTAACATTTCGGAACACGGCTAGAACGCAGCTCTCAAGCCGTCGAAATCGGATGGATGGTGATAGTTGCGAAGTGACAAAAAATCTAGACAACTGTCACACATGGACGAATTTACTTAAATTTCAACATGTATACATAGGCAAAGATATTAACTAAGTCAATGGTTCCACATGCCAGTTTTTTTTATGTAGGATATTTTTGGGCCTTCGAAGAACTCCGTTCTCTCGTGTGCACTGTGCGTGTTTTTTTTTTGGTCTTTCGTTTTGGCGCCCTCTTCTCACCCCCGGGCATACTGATGGTGGACTACGCAACGCTTCACCCCCTCTTCGCCACCGTGTGCAAGGGTAGGAAGATACGTCGTGTCCTGTAATACGGTTACCCACCCCTCGCAGGTAATAGCTGCCACTTAATTACCAGCCTGTCTCCTGCAGTAATTAATAGCTGGTGAGGGAGGGTGTGGGGGGGCTGAGACCACTGCTGGGCNATGATTCCTCCCCTCGTACCACATATGTGGGAACGTTCACAGCGCCGCTCGATCCTAGCAATAATTCACTTTTTTATTTTTTTTTATTTTTAGTAGCTTCCTGCCCGGTTATGTAAGGGGTTCGCCGACCTGAAGTTATTTTGCACTTGCCAGGCCTCGAAAAGCGTGAGCCGTAAGGCCCTAGGAGCCGCGGTGGTGTAGTGGTTAGACTGCACGCCTCCCACCTAGGCGAACCTGATTTTCGCACGTATGAATCGCGCCTGCACGACGCCGCCGGTCGGTAGGTTTTCTCGGGGATCTCCCATTTCCCCCGCCCTTACGTCCCGTTGCTGCTCCATACTCACCTCACTTCACCCTCGTCGGCCCTCAAGACCTGGATGTTAAGAGCCGCCCAACTCTCTCCACCCTAAGGTCGACTCTCGCCTTCTCACTACTTGTCTCATCGCCTCTACGCGCAAGGAGACCTATTGGCGTGCAGTTTTTCCGTCGCCGTCTAGCATGAACGTGAATTTAAGCGGTGACCCTATATTTTTCTGGGACGCTAGTGAAGGTCATAGTATGTTGCGTATCTAAAGACCACTAAGCAGTTGCGGATTACAAATTTAACAGCTAAAATTAATTCTGGAAACACCCATTTGAACCATTTTCACGACAAAATTTAAAAAAATATGTATTCACAGTTTTCTTACGGGCTTATTAACTTCCCGCGGTGTTATGTCTGAAGGCTTACTTACCAGTGGACGGCTTATAGGCTAACCTAACTAGTATTCTAACCCAGAACCTCCCGTAGCCCAGACTGGCGGCGCTTTAACTTACTGCTCCATGGGAGGTCGGCTATATTTGCAGTTGAAATGAGAACTACAAATTTGTCTTTGGGCCCGAAACGTTTCTTAAATGCTTTAATTATTCGGACACCTCTACAAAACATCCAACCGTTTTTTGATCACGTTGTTTTCTACCAAACCTGTGCAATGCCAAACGGAGTGGTCTATACAGGATGTATCAAAATTAGACTGACAAACGTCGGATACAGGTTAATCACGAGAAAAGGTGCAAAGTGAATCCTGCGGGCAGTACATATCTTTGAAGTTGGACCTGAACCACGATTGTATTACAAATACTGCAGGTGGAACGCTGAGAGTTTGTGTTATGCATGAAGTTAATTGTGACATGCGGGTTAGTATTCCATATTTTAAATCCCAAGTATTTTATTGTATCATGGAGATTAAGTCGAAGCAAGAGTAGTAACCGTGATTATTTCCATTAGATAATTTGATGACGAAACAGACGTTGTGGTGTTTGCAGATCTTTCTTCCATCACACATTATCAAGACACCCAATGCTTCATCTTAGAAATTTTCTCCAATATTTGTACACAGCAAGAAATGATATGCAATAAAGGAAGTCCTTCAGGTGGTAGGATACATAATTTGTTGTTTATGCCGTATTCCGTAAGCTTATAAATAAACAGCTGCTGCCATATTTTTAATGATCGAGATATATGACATGACATAACATTGTAGTGATACTTGCACGATTCCAAACGAAATAGGGGTTTGTTGCAACGCCTAAAATCACGCACATGCACACATATATGTACATATATATTTATATCTATATTTACAACATGCTTTTAAACTACACGTCGAAATTCAAACCACAGCATCTACGGGCTGATATAAACAAATAAATAATATTAGCAAAACAGCGCCGGATGTCCGCAACTTTACGTGCCTGCGTGCACAACACGTTGCATACCACGAAGGCGAACGGAACCAGCGCGCCGTGCGGATGGTGCGTGCACTTAACGACGCCATGAAAACACGCGCGGACTCTGCGTCGCCAATACTGCTGTTTGTGCGTTGTCGGAAAATAAATCGAAAACACTTCCGGCAGCTTTTCCTACTCGATTGCTGATCTCTTGTCTCCCGTTGACCACGTAGTTTGAGGCACGTGTAATAACGTGGGCTTTGAACATGCATGGTGTAGGGGTAGCCGTGCCAGCAGTTATAATTATATAAGGAAGTTGGCAGTTTCGTAGCAATGAAAAAATTCCGGGATTGCATTGACGTGCGACCTGCGCGGAACCAACAGACACCTCCCCCTAACCCCCTCCTCATATCTCCTACCTGCTCTGCTCTTCGTGCACGTAAACTGCTTGCTGTCAGAACGCCACGCCACGCCGCGGCTGTGTTTGTCGGCGGAGGCAAATTGAAATGGATGGCGACGGTTACCCCCTCCTTCCCTCAACCCTTCATCATGCG
>NQII01000807.1:272121-287893 GCA_002778355.1 Clitarchus hookeri
AACATTTGTCGTTGGCGTCACGGTGCTGTGCGTCGTGTTGACAGATGATCGCGCGGACATCTACAACTGCATTCATTAGCGCCTTGTAGTCGACGTCCACTCTCCCCTTCATCCATCTACCTAGCCTGCATTCACAACCCCCCTCCCCACATTACTCGACGCAACAAAACTCCAGCAGCTGTGATATCGACTGCAGTGCACGTTGTGTTTAACACGCCGTAAGGGAGGGTTCGGTTTCAAGCATATATTTACCCCTGTCGGCGCTGCGAATCCGATAAATTGTGTTTGATCGCGTGTCACTCCCAAGTTTCTTCTCTGACCCTCCATCCCGCGCAGGGCCTCCCACCAAAGCGAAACCGGGTTCAATCCCCAGATTTTCGTGCGTGGGTATCGTACTGGGCGATGCCGCTGGTCGGCGGGTTTTCTCGGGGGATCTCCCGTTTCCCCCACTCTTACGTTCCGGCACTGCTCCGTACTCACCTCACTTCATCCTCATCGACTGCCAAGACCCCGATGTTAAGAGCCTCCCAAACTCTCTCCATGCTTTCCCGTCGTAATGGACACTACCAACCAGCGACTCTCAAGCGAAATTTCGGCGTGTCTTGTGTCTTGTGTATTGTGTCTTGTTAAACCTTCTGGTTTATCATCCCTTTAAATTTTAAATTTTTGTTTTTTTTTTATTTATTGTTGTTACATGTGGCGTAGTAGCTAATTACTTATCGCGTACGTTATCGCACCNATTTTTGTTTTTTTTTTATTTATTGTTGTTACATGTGGCGTAGTAGCTAATTACTTATCGCGTACGTTATCGCACCCGTCAAGCGACTAGGGGACATCGATTCGAGTGAATCAGGGTATTGCGGCCACCCACTGTCGTTTCATCTTCTCCTTCCCCCTGAAGGCGGGCAGGAAATGGATGCACGGGTAGTTCCTCAACAGCGTTCGTCTAAAACACACATTTTACTGAAGTCCGTGTTTAACTGTACACGCTTTCTGTAAGTCTGCTTATTAGAGTCACTGTACCAAAGTAGCTAACTTGAAACCAGTCTTTACGTAGATTTATTTAACTAATTTATTGTCTTAAACACAGTACATTTCTGCATAACTCAAACTATATAATAAGGAATCTATTAATAAAAAATTTAAGGTAATTCTTACTATCACTCAATTTGTTTACACAGAACTCATTCTTCTGCGCGTTTTAGAGTTCAATCTTTTATTATTAATTTCTGATGTTCCGAAATTTTTTCTTCGGAATTTGAAACAGAGTTCGTTGTCACCTCGTAGTCTTAAAATTTATTTTTTCTTCGGAAGAATCTTCTCTGTGTGATCACTATTAAAATGCACGTAGCGTGTTCAAGTGAGAATAAAATTAATTGCATCCCAGGGGATGTTTTAAAATACTTTTCATAATTTCATTACACAAAATGAAAATTAAAAGATAAAGCTGCTTAAGTTTGACCTCCTCGCAGTGATTGATGAGGACTATTTCTACCTCCCTTCTTTGTTAAAACAAGTAGATTAACGATGTGTGCATAATTTAATTATATCCCCTAGGTTAAACTTTGTAAGCCTACTCAGAAAAGAACCTTTCATTCTCTTTTTAGCATTACACGGTGTTATGATTTTACTTTTAAGTAAATTCATACTTGAAAGGAACTATGGGCGTAGCTAAATAATAAGCCATGATTAGGTAGAGCACATCAGTATAAAATGGGGTTTATTGAACATAGGATTATGCAATAACGGTTCGCGTGACTATTGATCAGGGGAGCTATACTAATATACTGAAATATTATATGATATTATTTTATAAATATTTAACCAGCCACGTTCTGATTAAAGCCTAGTTGGAGAGTCCCCACCTTGTTCGTGATTCCGGAGGCTGATTAAGATGGCGCAAGTCGACGGCCGGACACACCCATCTTCAGTGGTCTTCTCGTTCCGATGGCCCGATGACGAAAGACACCGCCCACGGACTACTCTGTCCTATATCGGCCGCGATGTCCCCGTTTACAGGCCGGTGGAAGGGGTTTCTGTGTTTTGCGAGTTCATAACTAATTTCATCGATCACGGCCCGTGTCCTGGATAAATAAGTGAAGGTGTGATCAGGCAGGCCACTCAGCTAAGGGCCTGACCACAACTCGTAACAACGGGCTCTTCTCAACCCCTGCGCGCCATTTATGAAATTATTTTTTTTTTGTCGAGAGCTCAGTAACGTGAAATATCGACACACGAAAAACCAACTGGATTTGCATTTTTTAACACAAAAACGGTAACGTTTCCGTAGTTTATTTACACGGCTTTCAAACTAGTTTATGTTGCCTAATTATCAGCTCACTACTTCACTGTCGTTTGTTTTTTTGTAATTGAGATCTGGCGTCATGTTCAGTAATTCTCAACATTGCTGTGGGTTCAGGGATATGACACTGGCTGTGCAGAATACATCGGGCTTGCGACTCGTTCACTTTGTGCAGATAAATGTTGGATTTTACCCTCCCAAGAAGTCTCGGAGGTTCATTCCGGTTATTAATACCGCACTGCTGTGTCAATAAACTGAACTTGACGTACACAAAAAACTTAACACCCGTGACCGCAATCCTGGAATGTGAACGCCCTGACCATGCAACTATCCTGCAGGGGTCGGTATTGGATTATATCGTGCTGAAATGTAATTATGTGTGTGGGTTTGCTCGCGTGTCTGATCAAAGCGAACGTCCCGCACTGACAGATGAAACCATTTGTATAATTAAAGCTTTCGAAGCTGATGAATAACATTGCTGCAGGGCGTGCCTTGTGCGTGCTCGAAACCGTGTTCGCTTCTACGAGCCAATGTTCATGATGTAATTTGATTTGTTCCTTACGAACACACGAGCAACAAAATTGCAAGCTGATGATGGTGTGACGTTGCTACACTCAGATCCACTTTCCAGGATGTTTCACGTGTTCTCAAGAGAGTGTTGAACTTATCCGCAAGAGAGTGTTGAACTTATCCGCAAGAGAGTGTTGAACTTATCCGCAAGAGAGTGTTGAACTTATCCGTAGTGCTGGAGCGTGGCTTCCTTCTTCGTTTCCGTCAGGGGGAAGATTGAAATATCCCAACACTTGATATGACGCGAAATACGTCAGCGAACCGCGTTTCGTAAGCACTCTGTGATTCGTCTGTGATATTCGCTTATTAAAATCCCTTCTTTTAATGCTTCCGGCCTTCAGAGGTGCAATTTTCGTACCGAATTTAATTAAAACTTTAATGTTAAAACGCTCGTAACCTCGGCCACCATCATCAAAGGAGCCGCTATGTCAGTGCTCAGCAACTTTTAAAGTGTGAAGGTATGGCAATATTCGTGCGTTTATATTAGTCTGCCTCGAAGTTCTTCAGAACTTCGCAGTTATAAATTCGTATTACTTTTAACGTAACGTGTGGCTAACACCACAACATTAGACTAACTTATTCTACTACACGTTGGAAGATAGAACGTCGTGGTTCGTAGAAAACGCTTCAAGCCATCCCAACGGCACCGAATTGCCCCTCTGGCCTGGTAACTCGTCTAGTTCCGTGTCGCCAACATTCTGGTCTCATTACGAGGCAGCCAGTCTGTAAGCATGTGCTTATATAATACCCGCTTGCAACAAGCAGATACTCCTCTGTTTATTAAAAATAATAAGTGCGATCCTCGATAACGACGAAGTCTTAAGGGTTCCGCACGCCGACGCTTGAACTGCGTTGCTGAGAGTTTGAAATCCTGGTTTTTTTTTTTTTTTTTTTTAGGAAACTATGTATTAAACGTGCCCCCAGCACATTTACCTACGAAAAGACACCATACCTCAGGCGAGGAAGGAATGGCGCTTTCAAGTTACCACGCATGCTGTAAATATTATTTTGGAGCACTCCAGTATAGTTAAACATGGAATTTCCAGACTGCCGTATGTTAAAGCATACTAGCTGAGCACGAGCAAAACTACGATAGGAGCCTTGTATTGAACCTGCTACCGACTTTTCATCAATCTAATTATAGGATCACAGCTGAAAGTGCCATAGGTACACGCAGCACCACGAGAACACTGCACGCCAGCTCAGAGCCCTGCGCGTAGCGGCGATGGCGCTCTTGTAGCGCGTGCCAGTGTGACCCTTATAGCTCCCGCACTTCTCGGGCAGAAAGGAAATTAACGATGCAGGCAGGCAGGCCGGTCCCTTAAGGGTTCGTGGGATATAAACATAGACTAAAGATGAGGTAGACCGATTCTTCGTCTTGTGCGCGTGTATCTAACATTGACCTACTGCGAACCAACACCACTGGCAAAATCACATGGTCAACACCAATGAACGTGTTTTTTTTTATATCTTAATTTTCAAAAGTCAAGCACTTTTACGAGAATAAAATACTTCTAGCACTTTGAATTTAACAAAACTGCATTACGAATCGGTTAGAGGAACTATACTAACATCTGAAAGCACTTTTTTACTAAACAGTATTCTAACCTGAAATCATAGCCACGTCGTTGATAATAGTCGTTTTGGCAGAAAAGCAGTTCAATGTCGGGACACGGAGGTTGATTCTACGCAGCCAACGAGATTGCTCTTCCCCCATATCCACTCTTACTGGTTCAAAGTAACGCCAGACACGTTGATTGAAGTGCGCGGGAATTTGGAAGTCAACATAGAAAACGAAGAAAGTTAAATTCCTAGATAACGTTTTTGCCAACGTTGCGAACAAATATTTTGCCAGGTTGTTGCATTGATTTCGCACAGTATATTGCGCTACGATGGCGTATAAAAATGCACGGACTAATAAATATATCGGCAGAAACACCGCATTCGTGCGCACTCCTTGTAATAATTTGCATATGAACTATTTCTTACTAGGTGTTACCAACATACCTATTATCTCCCTGTGTATAGTCATATTAATTATAAATGAAAAAATATCATTTATAAATTAAATATAACTAACAGTTCGATTTAATAAAAAAAAGGCATTTTTATGTTAACATAAGTTAAAAAAGTTTGGTATACACAGCATACTTAGGAAACAGCCAAGCATGTCTTATATGGGGTGATTTTTTTTAAGGTTTAATTCAACAAGTATGAAGGAAACACGAATAGGCTATACCTCGTATTTAGTCTGTTTTTTCTCCTTGGCGTTGTCCTCCAGACTTTTTTCACGTTCTGTTTACAACGTGGCGAAAGGATACATGGTGAGTAGCCCGAAAATAGATCTAAGGGGATCCCCAAGTAATATATTGTCCGTAAAAACACTGTTTGCACGCATACGGGTATTTACGTAAATACGTGGCCTGGGAATACGACTTTCATTCCAGGAGATGTAAAAAAAAAAAAAGTGTCTACAAATTTAAGCATTTTAACTTAAAACTTAAATTTAAAAAAAATAATAGTTATTTATTTATTTTTAATAATTTTAAATTATTATATAATTAAAGTTTTATTATTTTTATAAATATAATAAATAAATATATAACTATAACTAACATAATAATATAGATCAAATCAATAATTGGAATATTAACTTCAATTTTATCATTAACAGTGATATGAGGTACCACGCGGCATCTGCAATTTAATTCACTGTCTTATATCGCGGGTAATAACTTCCTACTATTACAGGCCTCATTTTTGAGGAGTTCATTTTCCCGGGAATGCGTATTGTGGCCTTGGTTGGTGCAGCTATGCTTCGTTAAGGCTAGACGTGACCTTGGGGCGTTTAAAAGTTTATTTACTACCAACTGTACCCGCGACTCCGCTCGCGTCGACTACATGGACTACACAATTACTGTTAAGGTTTTTTTTAAAACATATTTTATAGATTTTACTGAATGGCAAAATTCCATGTTAATGTGTGCATCGAAAACTGATTAAAACAGGAGTATATGGCTCGACCCACTGATCCTATTTTAATAACACCCGTGTGTTTTTACTACAGCATACAGGTTATATTAATTATATATGTATGCTACCGCTGAGGTCTTTTTTAGGTCTTTTTATTCTACACAATTATTTACTACGTGATATTGTTCCATCTTTAACGGTTTAGACAGCGTATTGCAAGAGAGCGCGCTGGCCGCAAACTTTCTTTCCGACGTAATTCACTATTATCGTCACTNCGCAAACTTTCTTTCCGACGTAATTCACTATTATCGTCACTCCTTATTCCTTATGTTACTTTACGTAACAAAATACGTACTAAAACCTGGTCAGAGAACGTAGCTATGAATTTTGAAAGAAAAAAAAGACACGTAAATCGGATAGGTGGTTCTCGAGTGATAAGCGCACTAACAGACAGACAGAGAGACGTTGAGTTTTATAATNACGTAAATCGGATAGGTGGTTCTCGAGTGATAAGCGCACTAACAGACAGACAGAGAGACGTTGAGTTTTATAATACGTATAGAAATAGAAGAGATTCCTCTTGAGCGAGGTTTCATAAACGTCAGGTGTAACGACGAACACTGTGTACTCACTCAGATGCACCGTGGGAGGGTGATGAGCTCAGTCTCCCGGTTGACAGAGCAACGTTCATTACCAGCTTCTTCCCGGCCGTCGTCGTCTTCAGTACTGTCGCGCCCGACGTCACATCGTCGGCCCGGCCGTTATTTGATTGCAGCCGACGGCGAAGTGATAAGCCGTGGACGAGGGAGAATTGCCGACGTTCGCTCCCCCTTCCCTCCGTCGAGCCCCCCTCGTGCCACGAAGTCCCCAGCTGGAGGTCGCGGCGCTAATTACTGCTCTGCGGATGGCACTCTTCTGGTGTCGCTTCTTTGGACGAGTGTTTGCCCTGCTTCTCCTCGCTCCCTTAGCTCCACGTTCACCCGCCAGGGTTTTCATTTCGTCGTCTAACCTCCTTCCCCTTCTCTCTTTCCGCTGCTTTCCCGAACGCTAACAGTACCCAAGGTTTATTCTACTCAGGTTGGAAAGCTCAATGTTTTTAGCTCGGAAACTTAAATTTTTCGCCACCAGGTAAGCGCTAGTGTCGCACGTGTACAGGATTTCCCCAAATATGTACGTTAAGAAAAATTATTGCAACCATTGTAAACCTATACATATTATAAAACTAAACGTCTCTCCGGCTGTCTGTCTGTTAATGCGCTTATCACTCGAGAACCACTTATCCGATTTACGTGTTTTTTTTTATTAATAGCTATATTCTTCGGCCAGGTTTTAGTATGTATTTTGTTACGTAAAGTAACATAAGGAATAAGCAGTGGCGATAATAGTGAATCACGTCGGAAAAAAAGTTTACCGCCAGCGCGTTCTCTTGCAATACACTGTCTAAACCGTTTAAGATGGAACGATATCATGTAGTAAAGAATTGTGTAGAATAAAAAGACCTAAAAAAAANACACTGTCTAAACCGTTTAAGATGGAACGATATCATGTAGTAAAGAATTGTGTAGAATAAAAAGACCTAAAAAAAACTCCGTGGTAGCATATATATGTATAATTAATATAACCTCTGTGTCGTTTATTTATAATACACAGGTGTTATTAAAACAGACAACCAGAGGGTCGTGCCATATAATCCTGTTTTAATCAGTTTTCGATGGACACATTNACAGGTGTTATTAAAACAGACAACCAGAGGGTCGTGCCATATAATCCTGTTTTAATCAGTTTTCGATGGACACATTAACGTAGACTTTTGCCATTCAGTAAAATCTATAAAATATGTTTTTAAAAAAACCCTTAACAATAAATTTGTAGTCCACGTGAGCGGAGCCGTGGGCACAGATAGTCAAATATAAAAATAACTTCGTGACTAAGTAAAAATCTTTCCTTTTTATTATTCACGCAGTTAAAATTTTTAATTAAAAGTAACCTCTTTGAAACACTGCGCACCTAGCGAAGGAAATTTTCCCTATGCCTAAACTCTCCTATAGTAAAACTTGTTTTGTTTTTAACCTGAGTAGAATTTACCGTACCGCACCTTGTCGTGTAAGATTGTTTTTTTTTCTCTTCCCTCCCTCCCTCGCGCAGTTATGACGTCAGTGGGTCACGTGATAGCGCTGTCTACGGAGGCCGTACCGGGCACGCACTAGCCCCAACTCCGTGGAACTACTTAAAGACTTGTACCCACGTACTTTTTTCTCCTTTATTTTACGCCAGGACCTTGGCCTAATCTCGGGAGCGAAGCCCTCTCCGACGCGTGATCCGGGTAAATGAATCACGCGGCCGTCGCGTGCCTGGTTTACTGCATACCTCTGCAAACTTTTAGACGTCCTTGTTTTTTTTTTTTTCCGGTGGGCGAACGGGCGTACCACGCCGCCCCGTACCGCGGCTCGTGCCTGGCATCTGCGGACATTTCAACTCTCTCGGGGGTTCGCGAACGATGATTGCTTCACAGTTTAGTTTCGTCCGCATTGCGGGGGAGTCTTCGCGATGCCTGCAAGATTAGCTGCGAGAGCGTTTTGGCCCTGTAGCACCTTTGCGGTTGGTTCCGTGTCGTTCGACCCGGTGTCACTGGTTCCAAGAGGAGACGTGGTTAATNGCCCTGTAGCACCTTTGCGGTTGGTTCCGTGTCGTTCGACCCGGTGTCACTGGTTCCAAGAGGAGACGTGGTTAATATCGCAGATTTGCACATACATAAAGTCCATTCATGTTTACTTCCAACTTTCTTGATCTTCCTGCTAAAGTTCTACTTCCAGGATATTCCTCCGCCTCATCCAAACAAAGCTTAACCGAGTCTAGAAAATTATACCAAAGGGAAAGCACACCGCATTCGTGTGCGCTCAGTATAATAATAATAATTTTCGTAAGAACTATTTCCTACCAGGCGTTACCAAAACACTTATTTTCTCACTGTATTTATTCATATTAATTCAAAATTAAATTATATAGTTTGTAAATAGAATATAATTAAAATTCTATTTAATAAAAAAAAAGGTTACTTTAATGTTAACACAAGTTTAAAACGTTTTTGGCACATCGCGTGTTTAGGAAACAATCAAACACGTCGTACAAGGGGCGATATTTCAAAGGTTTAATTCGAAAAGTGACAATAAACCGCGAACAGACTATGCATATTAATTAATGTATATCTGCATCCAGAGTGCGAACTAAACTATTGCTTTGGGAGGGGCGGGAGGGGACCTCAGTTTCTACAGTCAGTTTATCTTAGTCGTCTGTGGGACTCGTGTGTTTTCCACCCAGTACTTTATATCTGACGTAAGCATCAAGCTTTGTTGTTTCAATTTTGTACGATGTAAAGATTCATCTCGTCACTCATTACACATCATCACGCTTCAAGAGAGAAATAATTTTCCCTGGCAAGGAAATAATCGTTTACACGAGCTAGGAAAAGATTTTATCAGACGAGGAATTCTCTGGCATATCTCCCCCCCCCCTCCTCCGTAAAATTGATTTTTACGCTGTGTGTGTCTATAAAGCTATACTTTCCAAAGTAAACAGACATTTCGACTGCTCGAGTTAGGTTTTTCCCATGCATCTGTATTTACTCCTCCTAACTTTACTATTTAATACTTATCTCTAGTCTATTTAATTTCTGGCATATCCGAGGTTAAAGTCGAAGTTATAGTTTAAGTTAAGCGCATTTATCAGCTGTGATAAGCTGGTAAGTTATCTAAAGTGGCGATTTTTTGGCTTGAATAGACGTCACGTAACTGATCTGGCAAAAGGCGTGCAAAATAGTTCTCGCTCATCCTGCTACTTACCCTCGTGCATTTTGCTCGCTCGGCTTTCTCTCTGATAAGACAGCGAACCGCAAGTACACTGTAAAACATTTCCTAGTAAACTTCCTCAACTGCAATGGAAGTTTTTAACCTACGCATTGTATGGAAATACCACCAAATATAAGACTGCAAATTTAGTAATGTTCAGCTCGGCTACAATACATAATTGGTAACTTCCCTATGCATTTGACTGTTTCCTGAGCCAATGTAGGCGCTCTGCCACGGCTGTAAGGGAGAGAACTCTACCACCCGCTCTTCCTCGCTGTGCAGACACACTCTTGTGGTATATTTGCGAACTATTTCTTTCAGTGGAGAACAGTCTCTTCACGTCAGAAAAATGACGTGCTCGTTTGTAACTTCTCTGTATTGATAGTTTATCTGTTCGCTTTGTTGTTGTTTTTCATCGTAGCTTTATCTGTCTGAATATGAATTCCAACGCCGTCACAAAAAAAAGNCGTAAAACGTAACACTTAGTTGTGGATCTTTGTTTAATTTTCCAGTATATTAAAATGTTAAGCTTTTGTATTCTGGGGTGCTTTCCATTGTAAAAGAAATAGTTTGTGTGAAATATTCATTTTTGGCCTACTTACTTATGAACATTATATTTTTGTCTCGAATGATAACGACTAAGTATTTGTATTCTAGCTGCTTGAAAATATAAGCTGTGTTTCGCTTGAGCCGCACTTTATTTACTTAGAAATTGTATAGTATCACATTACTCTGGCAGGTGTCAGTTATACACCTAAGGCCAGATTGAAGCCTTTATAGACCCGTAGCACTTACGATTTTGGTACCCCCGTCGTCCACGTGTAATTTTTAATGTACACAGTATAACGTAAATTAAAATTGTATTTTTTGAAATGCAACAAAACGCACACACGGATGGAAAACAATGTTAATTTGTTTATCCTTCCATTTTATTAACATATGGTAAGTTTTCTCCTACTGTTCTGTAATTGCAGAAATTACCTTATGAAACACATTTTCTTCTATACCTACTTATTGTAGATAAAATATCCATTTTTGTGGAACCTGTTACATTTGCATCGATTAGAGTTCTGCACCATACAGTCATTAAATACGGTAATATAACATTTCTGTGCCCCCCCCCCTCCTCCCTTAGTCTTGATGACCTNCTTAGTCTTGATGACCTAAGCACGTGCTTATAGTCGAATCGCGATTTCGTCACACAATTTGAATTAAACTTTTGAAAAATCACCCCATGTATGACACGTTTGATTATTCCCTAAATATGTCATGTATCACAAGCGTTTTATACTTCTGTTGACATAAAAATATCTTATTTTTTATGAAATTCAACTCTTAGTTATATATATCTTACTAATATTATAAATGCGAAAGTCTGTGTGTGTGTGTGTGTGTGTGAAAGTGTGTGTGTGTGTGTGTGTGTGTGTGTGTATGTGTATGTATGTGACCACTCAGCTCCATAACGGCTGAACGGATTTTGATGAAATTTGGTAAGTAGGTACTTTAGGTCCTGGAATAGGACAGAGGATACTTTTTATCTCTGAATATTGTACAGTTCCTATGGAATAACAACAAAACCTAATTCTGCAACGGCTGGGAACGTGACCGAAATATTTTTTCCTCTGGTGTCAGAGTTTATCGGGCCGCCCAAGGACCTCTGAAATGGCTTAACGACTGCAATGAATCGATAACAACCGGGACCGAATATCTAACGTGCCCTCCGAAGCCCGGAAGCGCTCAGATGTTATGCCACTAAACGGTGACCTATTCAAATGTGTGCCGCTGGGAACGTTGCTTAACTTTGGTGATCGATTAAGATCCCTCAGCCAAGCGCAAAAAGTAGTACTTAGGTACGCTTATTTCTAAAGCTACAACTTGATGAAACTCACGTTTTGATTTTCATANACTTAGGTACGCTTATTTCTAAAGTTACAACTTGATGAAACTCACGTTTTGATTTTCATACATCGACGCTGGAAAGCGGAAATGTGTAAACTACGCGATAGTTGCACAGATACACTCCAAAAACAATAACCTACTCCTTGGCTATAGGGAAAATAATATTTCCTTTATTTTCGGTTGTCGTAATCAGTTAAAAACCTATGCCAATATAGTATAATTTTATAATTCTGTTTTCACATAAATTAATTGTCTTTTCCCAATTTATTTAGTAGTGTATCACTGCAAAACTCAATTGTACCCGGGCGAAGCCGGGCCGGTTTGCTAGTTATGTATAAGTTATAATATTTCATTTGTAATTAATATAAATAAAAGCATGGAGAAAATACGTGTGTTGGCAATGCCTAGTAAGAAATCGTCCTCATGCAAAATATTATTAAAGTGAGTGCGCAGGNGGAGAAAATACGTGTGTTGGCAATGCCTAGTAAGAAATCGTCCTCATGCAAAATATTATTAAAGTGAGTGCGCAGGAATGCGGTGCGTTGTCCCTTTCGTGTGATTTTCTAGACTTGGTCAAGCTTTGTTTTGCATGAGGCGGAGGAATATCCTGAAAGTAGAACTTTAGCAGGAAGATCAAGAAAGTTGGAATTAAACATGAATGGACTGCATACTGCTTTATGGTTAATCCAGCAGCCCTGGAAACTGCCTTTTCAGTGAGCTCCGACTTGAATTGTTGAATGCTGGAAAGTTTTGGTATACGCTTAACATCGAACTCTTGAGCTCTGGCGAGAGAACAGTGCGGTGATAACGGAGCAGCGGTGGAATTCAAGAGCGGAGGGAACGGGAGTACCCCGATAAAACCCCGCCGTCCACCGGCAACGTCCGCCACGTTTCCCCACATGCGAGAAACCGGGAGGCCCCGCCGGGAATCGAGCCCGGTTACGCCTTGGTGGGAGGCGAGTGATCTGCCCGCTACACCATCGCGGCCCCCTCAGTTCATTAGTTACTACCCGATGTGGTAGAGTTATGACGGCGTGCTCGTAATTCTGTTTAATGGCGAGATATTCCGGTCTAAGTAATTTTCTTACTGGCTGTTTATTTATTTCACCACGAGTCTTGTATGTATTATTTCATTACATTCGTGTAGTTAGTTATACCTGGGTGTGGTCTGTACAGAGAAAAAAATGCCTTCTTTTGCGCTTTATTTATTTATTTTTATATATTCTCTACGGTGGAGTTCTCTCTTCCTTCCTTCCGCTCTTCGTGAGCAGAGCACGAGTAATCTTTATAATTTCTTCCTTTTATTTCCCTCGCCTGCGTAATTCGTTTTCTTTATTGCTCTCAGGTTGGTGGCGCTTCTGCAGTTGTGTATCAATGAATTTTTCCGCATTTCAATGGCAGTTTGCGATTTGTTTTAGCGCAATAAAATAGACATTGCTGTTGGTCATTTTCCTAAAATTACAAGTAGTATATATAACATGTTTTAGATCATTGTCGCGATTCCTGTCATTTAATCCTTTCCTCGCCGGTAGGTTATTTGACTATGTAAAGCATAGTGAAGAGTATTAAAAACCAGAATTGTTCACTGTGCGTAAAACATTGAGTACATTTTGGGGCCTAAGAAATTTGCCGTTACGTAATTTTTATTAATGTTGCGAGAACTTAGGCTAATGTAACTTTAGATACGTCACTACCAACCGCCACTTACGGAGACTACTGNGAAATTTGCCGTTACGTAATTTTTATTAATGTTGCGAGAACTTAGGCTAATGTAACTTTAGATACGTCACTACCAACCGCCACTTACGGAGACTACTGTGGCAAATCTGTACGGAAGTCGGTGTTTGTTTCTGGTTTCCTAAATTTAGCCATAACAGACATAAAAAATACCAGACGATCTCAGAGTGTGTATTCGTGTTTCTTAGTTTTAAGTTTTAACCATTTTCGTTGTAATGTATCTCTTTTTTTCTTTTTGTGGANAGTGTGTATTCGTGTTTCTTAGTTTTAAGTTTTAACCATTTTCGTTGTAATGTATCTCTTTTTTTCTTTTTGTGGATGAATTGGTTTGCAGTTGCCCAAATGTAATTCCAGTGTGGTTCTGTGGTAAAAAAAAGGCATTATTGCCTTATTGACTGTGCCGCCAAAAATAAGACAAATAAATAAAATTAAAACAAACATTGCGAAGTTATTGGTTAGTTTATGTATTCTGGTATCTTTGTATTTTCTGCAAACCAGCCATAAACTTTCATAGCAAGAATATTTGTAGTTGAATTTTATACAGTTTATTGGCATAATTTCCTTTGATTTTTTTTAAGCAAATTATTAAATTGATTTCTGGCCGCCAAATAAGGATGAATACTACACAGGAATATGTTAAAGTTTGTCCAGGAGTGTCGGGCAGTATTTAGAATTTGAAAAATGGAAGATACTTTGCCTATATTACGGGCGGCGTGTGAAATGTAATTTTATACAACCCACTATTTAAAAAATGTTTGATTAATCAGCTTTCTAACAGTGCTAGCGGACACGTGTGTGTTTGTTTCACGAATGTAAGTTTAAAGCATTTATTAAACAAGCCTGACTCTTGTAATTTTCGCATATTAAGAACTGTATACACTCCCATATTTAAATTCATGTTATGTGATTAATAAGTGAGAATTATTTTTTTTCATGCTGTTTTTAACGTTGTTATACAAATTTATATTTGAAAGGAAAAAAAACATGGTGTATGTAAATCATTGTCTTTCTTGGCATGAGTATCACTTCCCATTGGGTTGACCATCTTCCAGTTTTATTTTGCTTACTTCGAAAATTCGTAAGTTCAAAATGTGTAGCCTATAATGTAAGCAAAGTAGCTGCTGCTGTCAAATATATTTTATAATTTGCCGGTATATGACCCTGGAAAATTTTTATACTCGCTTCGCTCATGCGTTAGACAAATAATCCTGCCTGTAGAACGTTGCTATTTTTCTGGTGCTTTTTTTCTTTGCAATTCTAGATCGACGGTGCTAATAATTAAGTTCTAAGGCGATTTGGATGAAATTATTAAAGCCACTGTGCTGCATTTCAGTCCTTTCGCGAACCTCACAAGTTAACCTCCTAGTCAAGCGCATTAAACAACTAGTATTTTCCCCTCATTAATACACTCATTGGCAAAAAAAAATAGTTGCACTTAAAAGGAAGCAGCCTACAGGAATGAAACGTGGTNCGCATATTAAGAACTGTATACACTCCCATATTTAAATTCATGTTATGTGATTAATAAGTGAGAATTATTTTTTTTCATGCTGTTTTTAACGTTGTTATACAAATTTATATTTGAAAGGAAAAAAAACATGGTGTATGTAAATCATTGTCTTTCTTGGCATGAGTATCACTTCCCATTGGGTTGACCATCTTCCAGTTTTATTTTGCTTACTTCGAAAATTCGTAAGTTCAAAATGTGTAGCCTATAATGTAAGCAAAGTAGCTGCTGCTGTCAAATATATTTTATAATTTGCCGGTATATGACCCTGGAAAATTTTTATACTCGCTTCGCTCATGCGTTAGACAAATAATCCTGCCTGTAGAACGTTGCTATTTTTATGGTGCTTTTTTTCTTTGCAATTCTAGATCGACGGTGCTAATAATTAAGTTCTAAGGCGATTTGGATGAAATTATTAAAGCCACTGTGCTGCATTTCAGTCCTTTCGCGAACCTCACAAGTTAACCTCCTAGTCAAGCGCATTAAACAACTAGTATTTTCCCCTCATTAATACACTCATTGGCAAAAAAAAATAGTTGCACTTAAAAGGAAGCAGCCTACAGGAATGAAACGTGGTTTATAAGTTTGACTATGTGACATGCAGATGAATCACGTTTCACCCTCGGCCGCGCGCGGGCCTTCTGTCGGACTATATAAAGATCGTCCCGGGGTTCCTGTCGAGAGGGTTTTTACTGTGTCTATGCAGGTTTTTCTCCTCTCCCTTCTTAGAAATAGCTCAGCTATTACACACTCGGGGATGCAGTCATGGCCGCAAATCTGGTAATGGCTGCTTTATCCCTCTTTGCCACGATGCACGCCTCCTTTCCTAAATTCCCTCCCATGTAGGCGTATGGGGCTTAGCCCTGAGACGCAACACAGTCCAGACCTACCCCCGGACAACACTTAACACTTAGTTATTAGGGTAGTTAGTAAAAAAAA
>NQII01000807.1:287993-376712 GCA_002778355.1 Clitarchus hookeri
TCATTTCCCTGTATTGCTCGCCACACTGGTGGTGTGGATACCGCCGTAGCGCGGCGTTGGCGCCAGTGGGTAGAGGAAGGCACGTGTACACGACAAACAGGACCTGGGAGAGCGGCGCGAACCACACCGAGGGATTGTCCGACACGCGCGGAGTGCCCCAATCCGCCGAGATCGCGGACGTTCGGCGAGCAGTGATGCCCCAACCTGCAGCATCCTGCGAGTGACAGTACTGCTGGCAGGTGACCGCCCTTAACACTCCTTAACGTCGTCACAGATTACAGTAGGTGTCGTGACCAACTGTCATGGAGCCGTGCAGTATAGCTGCTGATGTTCTTCAATGACGAGTCCCGGTTTTGTCTTGGTGGCGAGGACCAAGGCATTTAAGGGGGCTGCTGTGGTTCAATGGACAGACTACTCGCCTCCCACCTAGGTGAACCCGGTTTCGCATGTGGAAAATTGTGACAGACGATGCCGCTGGTCAGCGGGTTTTCTCTGGGATCTCCCGTTTTCCCCGCCCTTGAATTCCGGCGATTTTCCATTCCCACCTCACTTCGCCCTCATTGGCTCTCAAGACCTCTATAATAAAAGCCACCCAAATCTCTCCACTATCCACCAACGCATTCGCGTCGGGAGGTAACGTGGGCTGTGTCAAGATGGACGACGGTTTGTTGTCGCACGTCCAGATGGCCTGGTGTCATGATGTGGGGTGCGATTTCGAACGATCCCTGATCACTATTTATCTTCGTCACGGGCACTTTTTAACAGCTCAACGGTACGTCTATGAGGTCCTGCAACCAGGCGGTCCTGCCGTTTGTGAATGCCTATGCCAGTTCTCTATTCCAGCAGGACGACTCTCGTCCTCATACCGCTGCCGTCTCAAGAGAGCGCCTCGAAGCAATGGACACTCTGTTATGGCCAGCCACATCACCAGACCTACCCCCGCAGTTGAAGGCGTGTGGGATTCTATGGGCCGATCTATCGCGAATTCACCGCTGCCGCTAAATCTGCAGGAACTGCGAGTGAATATCCAAGATGCATGGGATGGATTATCGCAGGACACAATCAGAGAACTCTTGAGTCCCGTACGATGCAGCTGGTCGGCGGATGTTCTCGGGGATCAACCGTTTGCCACGCCCTTGCATTCTGGCGCTGCTCCATACTCCCCTCGCTTCACAGTCATTCCAATTCACCTCTGCGATTCCATGCCTTGACGCCTAGCGGAATATGTTCGCAAACATGGCGACCCGACCGTATAGTCTATTCGCGGTTTCGTCACACTTTTTGAACCAAACCTTTGAAAAGTCACTCCTGGTACGACGTGCTTGGTTGTTTCCTAAACATCCCAGGTATCGCAAGCGTTTTATTCTTGTGTTAACAAAAAAAAAGCCTCTTTTTTTAATTAAATCCAAGTGTTGCTTATATTTGAAATATACATTATAATATTTCATTTATACTTAATGTGAATTAAAACAGGAAGAAAATAATTTTTTTGGCAATGTCTAGTAATAAATAGTTCTTATACCCAATTTTATTACAGTGAGGGCGCACGAATGCGGTGCGGTCTTCTTTTGGTGTAATTATCTAGACTCGGTTAAGCTTTGTTTGAATGGGGTGGAGGAATATCCTATAAGAATAACTTTGGCAGGGCTTCAGAAAAGTTGAAAGAATATGAATGAACAATATACTGAGACACCTGTATTTGTGTAGCACAGCAAATATTACTCATTCCAGTCTCAATGTGAAGAGAAAAAAATTTCTTGTTAATTTTTTCTTTCTTCCGAATAACATTGCAACTTGGCACTTTCTTGTGGGTGCAACTATTTTTTTGACCATGAGTGTACAGTGCAGGTAGCGTTAATATCACGAATAAATTTCAAACCAAAGAAAACCTTGTTAATGGTTAGGGTTTACTTCAATTTTTTTTTTCAAAACATGCTTTATTTTGAACTAAATATGAGCTGTGTTTCTAGAACGTTTCAGCTATGTACACACACCCTAGAAAAAATTTTGCACCACCTATAATTGGGTGCACATTAATGATGTTCTCTGAGGCAGTACGCCAATCACAAAGACATTCGTCAAGCCTGGCGTGGTATTCTGTACCGACAATGCTCTCCCCTGGGCCGTAACCAACCTGTAGTAATTGAGTTATCCCGGTGATGCAAAACTTTTTTTTGAGGTGTGTGTGTGTTTCTTTATCCCACCGGGGGATAACTTGACCTACTGCCACGGGATGTATCGATCAGAACACAATTACGTCCGTCGGTACGTAATTTGCAGTACAATAAAGTGGCTGATTGTATCGGTTGCAGAACCGCGCACATCATTAAGAGGGGCAACTTTGACAAAGAACATTGTGTGCGGTGCCGGAGGGGGGGGAGGAAGGGGAGGGGTCCCGGGAGATGGTGACGAGACACCGGTAATTGAATCCGCGGTTCTCGGAACGAAATAACGGCTGTGTCCAGGAGGGGCCCCCTCGCATTGACGATGTTAACCATCCAATTAGTGTTGATTGTCTGCACACGGGGCATCGTGTTTTGATCAAGACACACGCGATGAGTTAAAGGGGTTGGTGGGGGAGGGGGGTTTGAAAGGGTTTGCTACCCCTTTCCAGCCTCGCCTCTTCGTGTGTTTCTGAAAATTGGAAACCGCGCTCAAAGCCACATAGTCTGCCTCCGCCTGAGCCCTTAATTTCCTTTTAGTGTCTGCTCTACCTATCTACCTCAGAGTTAACGTGGTCTACTTTCACGATTTCCCTGTGTAAATACAGTCTGCCCAGAAACTCAGAGGTCAAACTTCAGACACAGTTTCTTTTGGCCAATAGTAATATAAAAGCCATATACACTTATATCCAGAAACGTATTTTTATATCAAATAATTGTGTTTAAATTTGCGGCGTACAACACGTGCAGAACAAACAAGGCGGTGCGATCATGCGTGTATGGCAAGTTGCATAGGTCGTAGGCGCGCGACACTAAATTATTACATTCGCAACGTCATGCGCCTGCTTTCTATGTAACTTGTCCTACACGCATGGTTGCACCGCCTTGTTCTCCAGGCGTCATACACCACAACTTTGAACACAATTACTCGACATAAATCATGTTTCCGGATATAAGTGTATAGGGATGTTGTGTAACTATTGGTGTGTCCATGTACGACCATAAACAAATAAAATATCCACTTCATCAAAATAAATATGCAGGCAGGCCTTGGTACACAAAAAGAGAGCCACTATCAATACAATAAAACGTTTCACAAAAATAACAAATAAAATTACCAAAGAACTCCGCAACAAGAACAAAAAACCGCAATGGAAGCGATATTTAAGAAATTAATCATGCTGGGTGATCGTACATGGCACAAAAGAAAGAAACAGAAATGTTTTATACAAGACGTACTTATACATTTTATTGATTATACAAGTCCAAAGGGAAACTAATTTAGTAATGAAAAAATTAAAAACAAGGTTATTGTGGTTGTGTGTTACTCTTTTATTTTATATTTATTAATTACTTAAGTTCATTGAAAATATAAACAAGTAAATACCCCCATAATAAAACGAGAGAAACGTCGAAAAGACAACAAAATTAAATACACAATTTAAATTATTGATCTGATTCAAATATTCTTAAAATTTTCCAAACTGGATTTTAAAAAATAATATCCAGAAATAAAATTACTTAAACTAACCATGAAACCTCAAAATATTTTAAATAAAATAGTTAAAGAATCCTGGGATGCACCCGTAACATCTAAAAATTAGTATTAAAACAAATAATGTGATCTCTTCAAGTAACATCACTAAGTTATGTTTTTAAGTTTCATATAATCCTCACGAATCACAATTTAAATCATGGTTTCCAGATTCACATTACAAGTTCCTTTTAATAAAAAAATAATAAATAGTGATATTTAGTAAAGAAGTATCGAAACGTCCGCTGTGACGTAGCTGACTGCAGGCCTCGTATTGAGTCCACAGGAACGGGCGAGAAGGGGTTTGAAAGCGAATCTTGACTAGATGTCACCTCAGCAGGGGAAGGGATAGGCAACGAACAAAGACGATTTGTGCCGGGGAACGGAGAGCTTCAGCGCGTTGACACGCAGAAGAGGTAAAGCTGCCACGCGCAGAAATTTGCAGAAAAGATTAGCAGCGACGTGCAGAACGTGCACTCTCGCTGAAACGAAAATAATTTTCAACGAAATTAATTAGTGAGTTAAAGATGTGACTGGTGCACGAGAGGAAATGAACTATAAAATTGAAACTGTACTCACCAGAAAGGGGAAACAGAAAATATCCAAATGCATAACTACATCTTGAACAGCAATATAGTTTTTTTTTCTAACCTACTCTAAAACTAAGTGTTATATGTTAGTCCGCGGTAGGAATAGGAGGGCTAACCCCTTACGCTTACAAGGGAAGGAAGAACATGCAAGGAGACGTGCATCGTGGCAAAGAGGGATTGGGTTTCCCGTGGCCGAGTTTGACCATGAAAAACCTCCCTAATGTACTTATAGTTAAACTACATCTAGAAGAGAGAGGGAAAAAGAGGCACAGACACCGTAAAAACCCTTTCGACAGGAAAGAATTAAAAATTGTTACATTCATTATTAGAAAATGCTACAGGAGAAAGATATGTGGGTACCATACTCTTTATTAATGGGAGAGGAAAAACTAGTAGAGAGGTGGCGGGAGATATATATATATATATAAAGTAACTCAACAGCAAACTACGTTCTGGCAACTACATTCTACGTGATGGGTAGTGAGAATAACACACTAATGACATGTAAGTGCCGAGTAACGCCATAACGGCCACCACACAACGCTCTCACGTCATGCTGACAGCACACCAACGACAAAAGTGTTCGGAAATTGCTACGTGAAAGACGCGCAATAACGAAACATAAGACAACAGGAAGGTTACACAGTCGCCGATAGATGTTGCGGGCTGTCCACGGGAGGCGAATTGTGCTGAAGTGCGCAGAGTGAGCGGCAAATATCACGTGAACAGAGACCATTTTTTTTTATGGTAAATCACGTGCCAAGCGGCAGGGATACGCAGAGAAAATTCGCAAGAACTACAGCTGAGGGGGCGTGTGTAGAAGGGGTGGCTTCAGACGGCGAATGAAAGAATTCGCAAGCACAGCACTGCACATCCGGTTGGTAGAGAAACAATCTCGCATGAACCACGGGTCTGCAGGCTTCTAACAATATTAACGTAGCGTTTGAAAACTGACGCTAAATAATTTTTAAATACCCTGAAATAGTTAAATAACTTCACTTATATAGCTAGATAAACCAATATCTCAAAATATATAAAACATTTACCATAATACAAGTCGTGACAAAAATAAATATCTGACAGAACTCAATTTATAATTAAATAAATCTTAGATAGTTCGAAAGGATAATAAATTGATTATTTACCGCAATAATAAAGATAATAAATGTAACGAGACATTTACTATTACTCGCAATAGCTGTAATTGACTCAAAAGATGAAAATCAGTTTTCAAATTTCTGTAAGAACTGTGACGTATTTTAAAACGGCGCATTGGTCCAAAGAAACTGTGTCTTGAGTTTGACTACTGCGCCTCCGAACATCCTGTATAACTGTGTTTTCATATTTGAAGTTTTTTCTAGCGTGTTTCTGTATTTGGATAACTTTATATTGAGATGTTGATTTTTTTCCTTTGGATCCATTATAAATACAGGTTGTTAACGGTAAAGTAAGCGTTTTTTAAATCAACCCTGGGGGAAAAAATCACTGCCAGTAACTGCATATTCGCTGCACTACTCATTGCTATGTGGGCTCCCAGTTAAGACTCGGTGCCGCCCCTTCTGCATACATTCGTCGTTCTCGTGTCATAATTTCAGTTTCAGAAATATTATTGCAAATGTTTGATTACAGAAAATTTACAATTTTTTAGTTGTTTAAAATACTTTTGTATCTAATTTGCACTGCGTATTATTTCATGCTTGCAAAAAGGCAAGAACTTGTTGATAAAATATAAATATGTTTCTCAACTTTTTACAACTAGCTGATAACACGCAATTAAAATTCAGCGCCAAAATATTAAACAACTCGTAAAATGTAAAATTTCTATAACCGTGCACTGACAGTAATTACTATGAATGCGAAATTGAGACGCGAAAACGAAGAATTTCTGCAAAAGGGGTGAAGCTGAGTCTTAACTTGTCAGCAAAAAAATAAAAATAGTCCTCAGAATCGGCGTTGTAGTGCGTGAATGATGTGTGATTTGACGTCCGGTGAGGTTAGTGTTTCTGTTTCATTCACATTACAGTAAGGATGTGCGTGTAAGTAACACGTTTACATTCCTGACAATTCTTCAATTTCATTTGATGGAGCATGAATAAAGTGATTGGTCCCATTACAATGTTAAATTCACATATGGCGGAAGGATACTGTGTAATCAGGGCAGTATATCCTAAGCAGGGCTTTCACATGTGCTCAGTTTACAGTTGGCAGTCTACAGTAGGGTCCTAACACCTAACTGTTGGGTTAGGAGGTGGGTGACTCAGAGATCTGCTCCTGTGGCTTCCCGCGGGAAGCAATCTCCCAGTCTCCCATTCTCACATTCTCCCATTCTCCCAGTCTCCCAGTCTCCCATTCTCCCAATCTCCCATTCTCACATTATCCCATTCTCCCAGTCTCCCAGTCTCCCAATCTCCCAATCTCCCATTCTCACATTATCCCATTCTCCCAATCTCACATTCTCCCAGTCTCCCATTCTCCCAGTCTCCCATTCTCTCAGTCTCCCATTCTCCCAGTCTCTCATTCTCCCGCTGTTCCGCGTGCCACCTAGCAGGAACGAACTCGTGACTTCCCAAGTGTTGAATCAGGCAACTTACCGCAAGGCCCAAAAAAAAAAAAACCATTAAGAGTGGAGCGATTTGGGTGACTCTTAACATCGAGGTCTTAAGAGCCGCTGAGGATGATGAAGCGAGGTGTGTACGGAGCAGCGTCGAAATGCAAGGGTGGGTGGAAACGGCAGATCCCCGAGAAAACCCGCTGACCAACGGCGTCGTTCGGCAGGATTCCGACACGCGAAAAATCCGGGAGCGACCCCGCCGGGAATCGAACTCGGTTCGCCTTGGTGGGAGGCGAGTAGTCTGACCACTACACCACCGCGGCCCGAGCTCTAAGAGGTAATGACAGTTCCATGTGTGATTATGTACCCAAACCCCACAGACAGGGTGATTCGCGTACTCGAGTGTATCGAGATAATATTCGGAACCGTGGAACAGCGAACTGTACAGATCAGCAGTGTAGAGTGAGTGACACTGTAATTTTTTTGAGAGATTTAAAGTAAGTTCTTGATAGTAAATTTATATTGAGATTGTTCCAAATGAAACTTCATTTCACTCCGGCAGTTACTCTCAGGATTTCGGAGTCGAAATTTTACCCGTCCGGTAAACATCAAAAGTACCATAAAATTATGTGTTCTGTTGACAGGAACGTTTGTTCACTACGGCTGAGCCAAAGACTGCAATTAAAAGAATATTGCTACTCACTTATGTATATCTTAATTAACTATCCTCTTGCTTCAAATAACGAATTACGTACAGCCGAAATGGTTATACTATCTTCTTCACGTATAATAAAATCCAATTAAAAATAACAATGCCGTAACATTAACCTTAATAAACTATGTAGATCCCATTTCCCTTTTTTTTATCACAGAACAAGAACATTCCCCAGATAAAAAACTTGCGTAGATACAATTTTCATGTAGTTTGCTACAGCCCAAGCAAGGAGTTAATCTTAGCCATGGTCGGCTTACAAGCCAGTCCACTACCGCGGACGTAATAATGATCCGGAAGTTCATACATTAAGATGAACCAAACACCCTAAAATGTTGTAAAAAATAACTTCCAAAAGTGCCGGTGTAAGAACGCCATTACAACACCTAGTACGATCTTGATTTTTAAGTACATGTACAGTATGATGGATTTCTTTTCGGTTATGTCCGACTCCATAAAATTGTCGTTTTTATTGTGGGGAAGAACATGTTCAAATGCAGTATGTTTGAGCGGCTAGTTAATCGAAACTAAAATTACATTATAGTATTTTTCAGGCTTGTCGGTTGGTAAGATTTTCAAAATTTCTTTCAGTTTTTTTTTTTTTTTAGCATTCGAAAACTGAGCAACAATTCAAATTTTGAATCTGCAATTGGAAAAATAATAGTTTAATTGTTAGCGTGAAAAGTATTGTTTATTATGAATATACATTTAAAATGTTTTATATAAAAAAAAAATTGAAGTATTTTTCAACATAGTAACATTTAAAAAAAAAATTTAAAAATATTATAAACATTGTTGTACTGTGCAAACGACGACGAAAGTTACTAGTTACGCCATAACAACATATGCGGTCTCTTTGAGTGGAAGTAAACACTGGAGGCTTAGGAAAATAACCGAGGCAGCCAACGTCACTTGCCCACGTGCAAGGACTCCTATATCGGCTTGACTCGGGATTGCAATCCGGATCGCGTTAGTGATGTGACTATAGGAAATCCCATAATTTTTTTTAAAACAGAAATGGTGGACAGCGATTTTATCTCAGCGACGCATTACACCTCCAACTCCTGAATTATTTCAGGAGAAAGTTACGTTTCAAAGTTGGTAGGATGGTTACGAATCTCTGGCGACGAAGAGGCTATGAATTGCGGTTGTTCAAATTTTGTGAGGTACATTAGCTTGTAACTTCCTCCTAATAACATGACATTACAAACATTAATAAATCTATTAAAATAAATTTTTTTATACACCTGTGAAAAATGTAAAACATATAACGTTCTGCGTTTATTTGTGATATTGAAACAATTCCTCTCAAACAAATCTTTTAAGGAAAAAGTCATTAATTCAGGAATTTACTTAATTTTGCGACATACTCCTTGAATTAATTCCTTCCTCAAAATGAGAATTTTTTTTTTGTGAGTTATGAACGCTGGACGATGATGAGACTAATTAACATATGCGCGAACGTCAATGGACGGTTTTGAGAATTCACGGTCTAAGTACTTTTATATAAACTATGACGTTCAATGCTAACTACCGGAGTTCTGAAATAGTTAAAACTGGTGCCAGAGCGAGCCGTGGTCTTAAATTATAGTATAAGTACACTATCCACACTATCTTCGCACTTTTTGAATCAAACCTTCGAAAAATCCCATCACGTATGTATGGCATGTTTCGAGATTCCTTACTATCCCATGTAACACAGGCGTATAGTACATCTGTTAGAACAAAGTTTCTCATTTTTGGTTCAATTGAACCTATACGTTATTTTTCATTTATAATTAATATGAAAAAAAAACTGGGAGAAAATAGATACTTCGGTAATGCCTATTAAAAATAGTTCTCATTCTAAATTATGATGTAGCTGAGTGCTCACGAATGAGGTGCGCTGTCCCTTTGGTATAGTTTTCTAGACTTCGATAAGCTTTGATTGCGTGAGGCGGAGGAATATTCTGAAAGTAGAACCTCAGCAAAGCTACAGAAAAGTTTGAAGTTACCATGAACGAACTATATCAGCCTGATCCTATCCATGTTAACACTGCCTAGGAAGAAAAACAACGCGTGATATTTTATTTAACTATTTAATCAGTGCACTTTGCTCTGCAACATTTATATTTAAAAATACAAATATTTAACAACCGTACACATAATGTTACAACCCAACTCTTTTTTTTTTGTTTGAATGGTTTAATGGGCAATATGAAATACCAGTTAAAATTTCTCCAACTGAGTGAGTTCAACTTAGCGTTTGTTGCAGTGACTTTACTTCACACATTATTCTCGCAAGTTAACTACCTCGCCCGCAGGCATTGATGCCCGTTGCTGTCCGCAGACTTCCTAGCATGGAGCTGCAAAACAGGAGCTCGGTCAGTCTCTGATATCGCGACTTCTGAATCAGCCTTCAACTGTCGTGAGCGGCCGCGTTCGTAAGGGATAACTAACTTGATGTTCCATTGGCATAGGTGCAAACAAGGTGCCACTCGTGCGCCACGTTTTATTACACTGAAGAGCCAAAAAAACTGGTACACCTACCTAATACCGTGTAGGGCCCCCGCGAGCACGCAGAAATGCCACAATATGACGTGGCATGGACTCGACTAATGTCTGAAGGTATACCAGACGCTTGTTGTCTTATATAGGCGCTGCCGACCGCATCGCTTTACTCTGATTGGTTCCATACCTCTGTTATTTGCATACGCACGACTGTACGATTTTTTTTTTTGGCTTTACAGTGTATATTAAAAATGTTAACCTTGACTTAATCGTCTGTAATTACGGATCGCTTATTCGTGAACATGCTTTCTTTGCAATCCCAATGGCTCAGTTAACTTTCTGAATGGCTCACAACATAAAAAAAAATGTTTTGAGCTTAAATTAATATTTCTACGTATCAATTGTATGCCCCTTAGATGTATTTTGATGGTTTAAACATTTTCCGGCGTTGTTCAGTGATGAAAAATAGCGNTCTGTCAATCAGTTAATCTTTTGACCATCTTTACTTCTTCTTCATTTAAATCTTTACTTTAAGTTTCAAGTTTTCAAGTTTTCTTTTTCTTCTTCTTCCTTCCCTTTTCTTTTTCCTTAATTCCTTCTTCCTTCCCTTTCTTNAAGTTTTCTTTTTCTTCTTCTTCCTTCCCTTTTCTTTTTCCTTAATTCCTTCTTCCTTCCCTTTCTTCTTCTTCAGAGCCAAAAAAACTGGTACACCTGCCTAATATCGTGTAGGGCCCCCGCGAGCACGCAGAAATGCCACAAGATGACGTGGCATGGACTCGACTAATGTCTGAAGGTATACCAGACGCTTGTTGTCTTATATAGGCGCTGCCGACCGCATCGCTTTACTCTGATTGGTTCCATACCTCTGTTATTTGCATACGCACGACTGTACGATTTTTTTTTTGGCTTTACAGTGTATATTAAAAATGTTAACCTTGACTTAATCGTCTGTAATTACGGATCGCTTATTCGTGAACATGCTTTCTTTGCAATCCCAATGGCTCAGTTAACTTTCTGAATGGCTCACAACATAAAAAACAATGTTTTGAGCTTAAATTAATATTTCTACTTATCAATTGTATGCCCCTTAGATGTATTTTGATGGTTTAAACATTTTCCGGCGTTGTTCAGTGATGAAAAATAGCGAAATATTGCTACCGAGCCCTCATATGCCCCCGAATATCCTGTATGTCGTGAGACCGGGAGCCTAGGCTCCCATAACTCACAGGGTGTTTGTAAAGACAAATGCACCCCGACACATACTTAAATCATTGGGTCGGCGGCGGGGTGCCGTGTGTATGTGGGTTGTTGGGCATCGGACCCGTATTTAGGCTGTTAAATTCTGCTGCCTATTTTAAGTAAATTTACGTGTTCGTGGATTTCGGCGGGGGAGTGAAGCTCCCTCCAGCCTCCCGGCTGGAGTGAACGTTGTGTCGTGATGTCTGTCTGACCTGTTGTTTTGTTGTTTACAAGTGCGCTAGTTAATTTTGCGTGTATTGTGTCGGTGATTCCCTAGTCTCCCGAGGTGTCCTTTACAGGCCTCCNTCCCGAGGTGTCCTATACAGGTCTCCCTCGGGGTACGATTTATCGTTTCAGCGTTTGTGACATTGAGGAGGAATAAAACCAGTGTTAGTAAATTACCGTTGGGGAGGTCCCTGGTACTAGAGTCTATATAGACTCCTGTACCAGTGGAGCCCCCCTTCCTGAAGTCCAAGTTTTCTTCTTCCCGACCTGAAACAAACTATCAAGTCGGTTATTTCTACCTGTCCGCCAGAAATGTTGAANACAGTTGGGGAGGTCCCCGTTACCAGAGTCTATATAGACTCCAGCATCAGTGGAGCTCCACTTCCTGAGGTCCAAGTTTTCTTCTTCCCGACCTGAAACAAACTATCAAGTCGGTTATTTCTACCTGTCCGCCAGAAATGTTGAANGTCCAAGTTTTCTTCTTCCCGACCTGAAACAAACTATCAAGTCGGTTATTTCTACCTGTCCGCCAGAAATGTTGAATATAATGTGCGTAAGCATGTGCAGATCACATTACTTTAATTAAGAGGAATATAAATTGACATTAGCTGACTGGTGTGGTAGTATGATGATGTTTCGGGTTTCATATAACTTTGCAGTAAAGCCTTGTGTGTTAAGTCTGGATTATGAAGCGTCTGGCGCCGCCTACAGCGAACGTCGTCGACTGCGACGTAATTGCCCAGGGAACAACGCGGCTCGTAATTTACGCACGCCCTCGTGCGCTATTGCTAATCGCGGAACGCTCTCGACGAGAACGTGGCTCAGAAGGGGGGTTCAGCCAGGGGCGTGGAAACTACTTTCGCAATAAGGGGGTGGGGGGAGGGCACGTTCTTGTAGAGAATCTGGTACTCCTGGTGCTGCAAAATGCGCCCATCCCCAAGATTGTGTTGAAATCAGTTACTGCTGTATTATTTAANATCTGGTACTCCTGGTGCTGCAAAATGCGCCCATCCCCAAGATTGTGTTGAAATCAGTTACTGCTGTATTATTTAATATTCATATATTTTGACACGAAATACTTACACCAGCATAAACCTTATTATTTAATATTGTTACTGATGTACAACTGTACGTAAAGTATGAATTTTAATCTGTATAGTTTTTTGTTTGTATTTGTACAAGGAATTCTTTGAAAATTAGTTNCTGTACGTAAAGTATGAATTTTAATCTGTATAGTTTTTTGTTTGTATTTGTACAAGGAATTCTTTGAAAATTAGTTGCCGACGTAGCACTACAAATAAATTAGAGTAAATTTCATAAAACCTGAGGGTGGTATGCGTAAAACTAATATTGAATTTTAACAAGCAAGTGCTGTAGGCTTAAATTTTGTAAGAAACATAGAACTAAACGATTTAGTATGCTTTCTAAAATAATGTGTTGTATACCTAAAAATGTTTCAGCTGTAGAGTTACAAGAACATCTTTGGCCACTGATTTCCGTAACATTGTTCGTAGCGAGTAGAGAAAATTTTTAATGTGTGCATTATTTTGCGCTCCCTCGTAAGAGTGAAAAGAATAGGAAGAAGGGTGTGAGGGAGGGGGGCGGCTAATGGCCTCCTTGCCACTCTTCTTTCTGACGTGCTTGTGTTCGGAGGAAAGTGAGTTTGCGTGGCTGGCGCTAGCTGCGAACAGAGAACCCTGCGCTCTCGACAGCGAACTTGCTGCCTCGGGGCTCGTGGAACACGATATCCCAGGAACATGGGCGCGGTTTGGAGTTTCCGTCGACGGCTGGTCTTCCTCTCTCTCGCTCTCTATCCCGCGGAACATGCGGCCGCCAGCTCGTGCAGTTGGTCTCTGCTTCTGCCGACTTGTGGCCCGTCGCTGGCCGACCTGGCTCCATCCATCCCATCGGCACGGAGATCACACCCACAACTGCTCAAACACATATGTAGGATCACCTCGAGCTATCTGCATTACGAAGGCTTCGGGCAGTAACAGTTGAAGACAGACTAGAAATACAAGCATAACCGTTTCGATTACTCACAACTTAAATTCCTATTTTTCAGAATATTTGAAATTAAACGATACTTTAAATGAAAACATTGTTTTTTTTCTCGCCATTAAATCATATAGGAATGTCTCAAGGCTCGGTCGACCTCGTACGCTATGTTAAATCTCTGGTTTCGAGCTTATGTCAGTTGTTTAGGGACATTTATTTTGAAACTACAACTTTACCTCTCTGGCAGCATACATTAAGCTGTAGAACAAACATAAATTCTGAAATTTCGTGTACTAACTGTAACGTAATTAATGCAGCATCACTTTTAAATAAGTATCTGTAAATTCTTGCCTTTTCGCAATCACCAGACAACGCTTCGGTAAAATTCTACAGCTACATTTGAAGGCATTTGCAGAATGTAAACGTGCAATAATAACAATTATTCTGCTATTTCATTGAAAAGAAAATGATGGCACGTAAATATAAAATCCTAATGGTCGGTTGCATTGTTAACGTTTGTTGCTTAAGGCCCCTGTCTACCTGGAACTTTTTCCCACGTTTAGGCCGAGAAGCGCGGGAGCGATAATGGCGACACTGCCACGCGCATCAAGTACGCCATCGCCGCTAAGCGCAAGGCTCTGAACTGGCGTGCAGTGTTCTCGTCGTGCTGCGTGTACCTATGGGACTTTCAGCGGTGACCATATAATTTTATTAGTGGGAAGTCTTTAGGAAGGTTCAGTGCAGGCGCCTATAGTAGTTTTGTATGTATCTGATGCGTGCATTTTGAGCTACAGCGCCTTGGAAAGGCCGTTTTTTAGCGGTTTTGGAGTACTCTGAATTGATGTTTCTAACTTACGTGATATTTTGAAAGCACTTAACAGCTGTCGTCTGAAGTGTTTGTTCTTTTCGTAGATCAGCACGTTGGACGCACGCTTAATAGTTTCGTTGAAAAACGTGTATTTCGAACACTCTGCAGCGCAGTTCAAGCGCCAGGTAGACGGGCGCCTTAACAAGAGTGAGATAACTTTTAAACTTGATCTAAGTACGAGACAATTCATAGTCCATTGCGAATTATAGTGTGAATCACCGAAAAGTGTAGATCCAAAGACGTATCCGATATGGGACTATTGCTTACAGATATTTCTAGATATGTTTATTATCTAGCATGGACGCTTTATTATGTTTATATTGTCTCCATATACAGGGTGTATCTAAATTAGACCGATAAATTTCTGCAGCAGGTTAATCACGAAAAAAATATTAAAATGCCAAGTAGAGATTAAGTCGAAGTAAAGGTCGTAACCGTGATTATTTCCATGAAATGATATGATAACAGCGATTGACAGGTGTTGTGGTGTTTAGAGATCTTGGTTTCGTTACACATTATAATGACACTTAATGTTCCATCGTAAATATTTTCCCTACTATTTGTTATTTTATTTTACCATAGGTCGTTTATGTTTCCACCTTATTTTTTCATGATTAACCTGCTGCCCGAAGTTTAGCGGTCTAATTTAGATACAAAATTTTATATATTGACAGTGATGTTAATTGTATGAAGAAAATCGGGNCCGAAGTTTAGCGGTCTAATTTAGATACAAAATTTTATATATTGACAGTGATGTTAATTGTATGAAGAAAATCGGGAAATTGATACTTGAATTTCAAATATGCCATGTAGAACGTAAATAGGAAAAACATCAGCATTTCGTTTAAAGCCAACTAAAGATATTGCGATTTAGCATATGCTGGCGGAAATAACGCATTTGTGCATTGTTACGTTTGACTTAACAGGCACGAATAAACACAATCTCAAGTTCCAATATCACAGCTCGTAATTTGATGAAATTTGCTGTAATCTGCACTAACGGCCTGGGCAAACCTTACAGCGAAGAAGAAACTGACGCAGCGTTCTGAGTGTTCAGATGTTGGTAAACTCGAGTTCATTTTACGGCATCGATCTCTTGCATTCTTGCTTCCCGCGAGTGTGTGCTGTCTAGCAGCAGATGTGTTTGACTATCCGACTGTGTGTGGGTGTGTGCACGTGTGCGCTCCATTTTTCTCTTTCCCTCTCTTTTGCACGCTCTCTCTAGCTCTCTCTATCTCTCTCTATCTTTCTCTTTCTCTGGCGTGCGTGGTCCGAGTTTCAGACAGAGAAAAAGCAGATGCTCTTCACATCCTGGTCCTAAGCGCGATTTGGAAGAGAAATCCGAGCCCCTTTTCCGAGGGGGGAGNCCGAAGTTTAGCGGTCTAATTTAGATACAAAATTTTATATATTGACAGTGATGTTAATTGTATGAAGAAAATCGGGGAAATTGATACTTGAATTTCAAATATGCCATGTAGAACGTAAATAGGAAAAACGTCAGCATTTCGTTTAAAGCCAACTAAAGATATTGCGATTTAGCATATGCTGGCGGAAATAACGCATTTGTGCATTGTTACGTTTGACTTAACAGGCACGAATAAACACAATCTCAAGTTCCAATATCACAGCTCGTAATTTGATGAAATTTGCTGTAATCTGCGCTAACGGCCTGGGCAAACCTTACAGCGAAGAAGAAACTGACGCAGCATTCTGAGTGTTCAGATGTTGGTAAACTCGAGTTCATTTTACGGCATCGATCTCTTGCATTCTTGCTTCCCGCGAGTGTGTTCTGTCTAGCAGCAGATGTGTTTGACTATCCGACTGTGTGTGGGTGTGTGCACGTGTGCGCTCCATTTTTCTCTTTCCCTCTCTTTTGCACGCTCTCTCTAGCTCTCTCTATCTTTCTCTTTCTCTGGCGTGCGTGGTCCGAGTTTCAGACAGAGAAAAAGCAGATGCTCTTCACATCCTGGTCCTAAGCGCGATTTGGAAGAGAAATCCGAGCCCCTTTACCGAGGGGGGAGGGGGGAAATATATGGACTCGAAATGTGACCCCCGGAATTTGCATAATGGTCGTGATATCTGGCAGTGTTGGTGTGCCGCGTATGCTAAAGCAGGCCTACAGCTTCGACCCCACTTACATGGGCACACCTCCAAGAACATTCTCTCCGCCAACATTTCACTGGAGCACGTGGTGGTCCGTCGTGACGCACTAGGCTCATATCGCATTGCGACACCGAGCAACTTCGCCTCTAATGCAACTTTGCACTGTGACGTGCACGGCATTTAATACCAGCAAAACAGTTGCATACTAAACAACTTTTTTTGTTTTGCGGTCGTTTTCTATTTTTAAAAAAATACTCANGGCACACCTCCAAGAACATTCTCTCCGCCAACATTTCACTGGAGCACATGGTGGTCCGTCGTGACGCACTAGGCTCATATCGCATTGCGACACCGAGCAACTTCGCCTCTAATGCAACTTTGCACTGTGACGTGCACGGCATTTAATGCCAGCAAAACAGTTGCATACTAAACAACTTTTTTTTGTTTTGCGGTCGTTTTCTATTTTAAAAAAAATACTAATTTTTTTCCATCCAAAAAAATTTGCAGTTATTCTACCATATATTACGAAATATGCTATTCACAAATAGTTTGTAATTTTACTGTAGGGTACCTTTACTATATATCTTTGCGTTATGTATTATTTACATAACAAGTGGCCTACGTATTGTTTTCATTGTGTTATTCATTTGATATGCATAGATTATTACAGTTAATGGAAAAAAGCAGTTTTTCGTGTATCTTTTTTTCCTTTGCTCGACAATCTTTAGAAAAACTTAAATATATTTTAATGTGAGCAAAATGTTTTAGTTGGGTCTAAAATTGAATTTTGAAAATACTATTTTCCACGCTAGCAATCCGAAGTAAGAGCCACGCGAAGTGAATCACAAATGCGCCCTCCTGTTGCGGTTATGTCACAATGCCAAATAAAGCTTGTTTCCGCCAATGATTACTGCAGTAATAATAAAATGTTCGTGGAATTTCTTGCCCATGAAGATTTCCTTTAGTTTTTGCCATCTGAGAAGCCAAAATTAATCTATCAGGGAGGCGTGTAAATGTAGCTGTAGTCGCATTGGATGATACGTTCTATGCTNACGAAATATGCTATTCACAAATAGTTTGTAATTTTACTGTAGGGTACCTTTACTATATATCTTTGCGTTATGTATTATTTACATAACAAGTGGCCTACGTATTGTTTTCATTGTGTTATTCATTTGATATGCATAGATTATTACAGTTAATGGAAAAAAGCAGTTTTTCGTGTATCTTTTTTCCTTTGCTCGACAATCTTTAGAAAAACTTAAATATATTTTAATATGAGCAAAATGTTTTAGTTGGGTCTAAAATTGAATTTTGAAAATACTATTTTCCACGCTAGCAATCCGAAGTAAGAGCCACGCGAAGTGAATCACAAATGCGCCCTCCTGTTGCGGTTATGTCACAATGCCAAATAAAGCATGTTTCCGCCAATGATTACTGCAGTAATAATAAAATGTTCGTGGAATTTATTGCCCATGAAGATTTCCTTTAGTTTTTGCCATCTGAGAAGCCAAAAGTAATCTATCAGGGAGGCGTGTAAATGTAGTTGTAGTTACATTGGATGATACGTTCTATGATNTAAATGTAGTTGTAGTCGCATTGGATGATACGTTCTATGATAACTCTCAAACAAGTTGAAGGCAAAGGTACCTCGTGTTTTAAAATGGACTCTAACCACTTGGTGCCTTTATAAAGTCTATTCGCTGTATCTTTCCACTTTTTGAAACAAACGTTTGAAAAATCACCCCGTGTATGACGTGCTTTTTTTTTTTTCTAAATACATCACGTATCACAAGCATGTTGCATTTCTGTTAACATAAGTGTACATTATTTCTGGTTAAATTGAAATTTCACATATATTTTATCTATACGTTACATTATTTCATTTATAATTGATATTAATAAAACCAAGGTGAAAAAAGGCATGTTGGTTATGCCTAATAAGAAATGGTTATTATGCAAAATATTATCAATTCATTTGCGCATGAATGCGGTGCGTTGTTACTTTGGTGTAATATTCTAGGTATGTCTTGTTTGCATGAGGAGGAGGAATATCCTAAAAGTAGAACTTAATCAGGACTTCAATAAAGTTTGAAGTTACCGAAATTACGTGCCAGAATTCAGAGTTATGGCGTTTGAGGCCGGGGGGAAGGGAGGGGGTTCACTTGAGCATTACTCCCACATGTTCGCGGCCACAAAGGAAAGCCCTCACACTCGTATTGTAATTTGTTTCCGTAGAACTGAACTGAATCATAAGCATATTTTTGATATCACAATCGCTCAAAAGCTCACTTGTTCGTGATTGTTAGTACCTTACGTAAGAAAAACACATTCAACGCCATCGAATCAGATTGACTTTTTTTTTTTTTTTCACGCTGCCAAATTCCAAGCGTTAATAGCAGAAAATGTTTGCAGTGATGTAATGCTTAATTTTTGTTGGGCCATTAAACATTTTTCTTTCTGGCATAAGATACTACGCTATTAAATGAAATGTTAGGGCAAATAGTGGTTGGATTTTATAAGTTAAACCATAGCTCATCCCAATGAGACGTAATCCCCGGTGAGGTTGACAAGTTAAACAGCTTCTAAGAGAACAGCATGATGATGTAAATGCAGTTTACTTTTGTGCAGTTCTATGCAACGTTGTATGTTGTTCGCATCTCTTTTCTTTGATGTGTTTGAAACAGGGAAGTTAAAAATTACGTAGTTGATAATAACTATAATAATAATAAATAACTATAATAATACGAGGGCCGATTCAGAATTATGGCAACCATTGTTTATCTCCCTAAAATGATCCAACACAGGAAATGTACGATGTACAGGTGAAAGTGTAAGACGTTTGAAAGTGGACACCACATGGTGAATGGATGCAGGAATGTCCGGCAAGGCATAGAGACAAACATGGCTGCTTGAAATCGCCGTTTAATTGCTATATTCTCGTACGAACTGTATACACTCATTTGAACGGGTACGTATCGTACTTGTACGAGCTGTTTAACATCCTTCAAAGTAGTCTCCGAGGTGGTCCACGGTTCGTTGCCGGCGACGAGGCAGACGGGAAATACCATCGGCGGCACGAGATCCGTCAATGTGCGCCACCTCTCGTCGAAATACCGTGACGATGTCTGCCCCATCGCTGGCACCGAACCGTGGACCACCTCGGAGACTACTTTGAAGGATGTTACAACAGCTCGTACACGTACGATACCTGCCCGTTCAAAGAATGTATACAGTATTTGTACGGGAATATATAAATCAAACGCTCAAGCAGCCATGTATGTCTTTGTTCCTTGCTGGACATCCCTGCACATTTCCTGTGTTGGATCATTTTCGGGAGATAAACCGTAGTTGCCATGACTTCTGAATCAGCCCCTCGTGTATATAATAATAGTGTTTCACCCTACGCGCGATATTATGGAACACTGCTGCGCGTGTATGTATACGTCGTTTTCACTAAACACTCCCTCAGAAAAGTCGCTGTGGAAAGTCTGTTCTCGGCGCCTACGCTGAGAGCCAGGTGCTACCTCGGAGGTCTTACGGCCCATCAGCATCTCGGGTAGGCTGAGAGCGGGATTCAATTTAGGGGAAAGTTCCTGGTGTCTCCTGGCGAGGGACGTGGGTGGTTAGTTAGTGGAGGGGGAGGGGAGGGAGGTGTAAAAATGTAAAGGTTCGTGCGGCAGAGGAGCCTCGGGTTTCCTCCCCATTTGCGGTCGCGATCAAAACTTTTGCCCGATGGTCCCTGGCGGTCGGCGAGGGTCATGCAGAATTCATGTCTTTCGCCCTCCGCTGCGGCCCTGGCGCCATCCCCAGCCTCACTTTTCTCGCCGATTGCTCTGGGGCCTCGGAGTCGTAAGACACTCCAGGGCCTCTAAAACGCTAACGAAACACACTCCCTCGCCCCCATCCCCCCTCGAGCCTCGTGATCTCCCTCCTCGACAATCCCTCCGGCCCCACGATGCACGCAAGAGACAGCCACTTCCGTTATCGATTTTCGCCTCCTCCCCTCCCCCAATCCCCTTTTAACTCGGCAGTTTTAATGTTTTAACCAGATACGACACCCTCGCCTACTGACGACGACTAGGACTCGCTACGACGACGTGCAAGTTCTGCAGCTCGTCGTGTTCTTGCAATCAGGCCTTGCTGGCACGGCCACATTCGCAGACATATCGTCGGTAATTCGGACACGAGCGGCGAGCATCTAAGCCAGTACATAAGGAATCCCATCTGCCGGGTTGGAAGGCGTGGCAGTTTGTTAGTCAACACATGCCCGATGTTAACACCCGGCTTCGCCCCTCTTGCAGAAATTATTCTTTCTTACGTCATAATTTCGGATCCATATAAATTACTGACAATGTACGATTATAGAACATTTACATTTTACGAATTGTTTAAAATTTTTGTGCTGAAATTTAAATGCGTGTTATCTGATAGTTACAAGAAAAGTCGAGAACATATTTGTATTCTATCTATAAGTTCTCGCCTNTTTACATTTTACGAATTGTTTAAAATTTTTGTGCTGAAATTTAAATGCGTGTTATCTGATAGTTACAAGAAAAGTCTAGAACATATTTGAATTCTATCTATAAGTTCTCGCCTTTTTTTTGCAAGCAGGAAATAACACACAGTGCAAATTGGATACAGAAATATTAAATAACTAGTAAATTGTAAATTTTCTATTATAAATCGTTTTCAATAATATCTCTCTTAAACTGAAATTCACAAGAAAACGAAGAATTCTTGCAAAAGGCGTGAAGCTGAATCTTAAGGCTCCCGCCTACATGGAGTTTTTCCCGCGCTTGAGGCCGAGAAGCGCGTGAACGATAAGGGCGACTCTGCCGCGCGCATCAAGCGCCCCATCGCCACTAAGTGCGATGCTCAGAACTGGCGTGCAGTGTTCTCTTCACCCTGCGTGTACCTCTGGCACTTTCAAGCGGTGACTCGATTATTTTATTGGTGGAAAGTCTGTGGCAAGGTTCAGTGCAGGGCCCTTGGATGTTTCTGACGCGTATATTTTGAAATACAGCAATTTGAAAAAAGCAGTTATTATTCGTTTTGGAGTACTTTAAAATGGCGCCTTTAATGTATATAACGTCTTGGAAGCACTCAACATCCGTCGTCCGAAGTGTGTGTTCTTTTCGTATATCAGCACAGTAGACGCAGTTCATGGTGCAGGTAGACTGGGACCTTAAGGCAGGAAGCGCGGCGGAAGAGGTCTTTGTCGCCGAGACACCGCACCATGACGTCGAGATATGGGGTGTGCTGACAGCCCTAGTACTTCTACACACATCAGCCTTCGGAGACANCTGGCGTGCAGTGTTCTCTTCACCCTGCGTGTACCTCTGGCACTTTCAAGCGGTGACTCGATTATTTTATTGGTGAAAAGTCTGTGGCAAGGTTCAGTGCAGGGCCCTTGGATGTTTCTGACGCGTATATTTTGAAATACAGCAATTTGAAAAAAGCAGTTATTATTCGTTTTGGAGTACTTTAAAATGGCCTCTTTAATGTATATAACGTCTTGGAAGCACTCAACATCCGTCGTCCGAAGTGTGTGTTCTTTTCGTATATCAGCACAGTAGACGCAGTTCATGGTGCAGGTAGACTGGGACCTTAAGGCAGGAAGCGCGGCGGAAGAGGTCTTTGTCGCCGATACACCGCACCATGACGTCGAGATATGGGGTGTGCTGACAGCCCTAGTACTTCTACACACATCAGCCTTCGGAGACATGATTAAGGCCAAGACGTTACTTTCAAATATCATCAACATTAAATAATGCACCATGGCTTATTAATACTCGAGAATAATTATTACAATGACATTTAAACCTTTTTAACATACCTCCAAGCTCCCCCGATTTAAATAATATTTAATGTAACAAGTTGTAACTGTTATTTAGTTTAATAGAACGATTATCAGACCGACCTAATTCATTCCGTCTCTGAGCACGCGACATTTAACGTGTAATTTTAAAAACAGACTCCTCATCGCCAACATGGCGTGCGATGATGCCTTAGAGACGACGCGGTTTGATTGGGCGCGGCTCGTGAACCAGCCCTCTGAAGCAGAAGCGACGCTGATTGGTAGCCGCTTACCACGCTTACACCTCGCAGTGCCAATGCGGCACAACATCCTCTCTAACTTGCCTTCGTTTACACTCCTGCTTAGCAGTTTCTCTCTACCGACGGCGTTGGTTTATAACGGTTGAGAAGCCCTCGGCTAATATCGTAACGTGGAACCTCCCCGTCGAGAACCACGTCCACCAGACTTCGCAGGTCCCTGGAGAGCTATAAGGGTGACGACGCCACGCCATTGGCTGACGTGCGAGGTACTTGTCGTGTTGCGTGCACTTACGTACGGGACTAAGCGGTCACCCTATCGCAGTCCGCGGCGAACTGAACTCTTTCGAAGGACCTGCGCAAGATCTACTTTGAGTATTCTTACACCACATGTAAAACTGACAGTACCATTGGCCTCGTCACGTTATTCTTGCGTCGGTCAAGTGAAACTGTGGAATTATTAGAAAAGTGAATATTGTCCAACTTTACTCATTCTTACGCTGATACGCATTAAAAAAACAGAAACCAAAATAAATCATTTCACTCTTCACAATTTGTGTGCGTAACACTTTTAATTCTATGTTAAGACATGGAACTACTTTTCCACCGTTGTTGCCAACTTCACTGATCGCATGCCAAATATTGTGCCCGTTAAAACATATGCAGGTAGGGTCAGTGACATTTTTCCGAGATCGATTTCTCATAACGGTAAAAATCCTTTACCGCAATAAACAGGTGGGGTAGAACGAAGGAAGTAAAGTGTCACGTGTAAATCAACTGGTTTTGAGTAACGAAACTAATTTTTTTTATATGTAATGCATACTAGTTTCTTAGTATCTGATTTTTTTTTCTTTATTATAAATCACACCTACATTCAGTTGCAAACGCTCTAAGCTTGTAACATTATATATATTCCTAACTACCCACGCTCTATATCATCTTGGTTAAATAGTTTTCACAAAAAGAAAACGTTTTATTAATAATTTCAATAATTTGTGACTGTATTCGTTAAAAACGAAGAAATAACTTGTTTCTGATACAAGTCTTTTGGTAAAAAAAAGCCATGAAAATTGTATGAAAAAAAAAGTGAAAAATTCCAAAATGTTTTCTAGACATGAAATTGTCGTGNAAAAAAAAGCCATGAAAATTGTATGAAAAAAAAAGTGAAAAATTCCAAAATGTTTTCTAGACATGAAATTGTCGTGTGTAACTGATCTTGAAATTATAGCAATTCAGCATTAATTCTCCAGCGAAAGAAAATAATAATAATATTAAACCATTCAAGTACAGATCGCCATAAGCGACAAGCGTAAATATACAGGTTGATTCTAAAATCATGGGACAAACATTGAGGGGTGGTAGATCTCACTAAAACAAACAATTATTGTANTTAGCAGTTTCTCTCTACCGACGGCGTTGGTTTATAACGGTTGAGAAGCCCTCGGCTAATATCGTAACGTGGAACCTGCCCGTCGAGAACCACGTCCACCAGACTTCGCAGGTCCCTGGAGAGCGATAAGGGCGACGACGCCACGCCATTGACTGACGTGCGGGGTACTTGTCGTGTTGCGTGCACTTACGCACGGGACTAAGCGGCCACCCTGTCGCTGTTCGTGGCGAACTGAACTCTTTCGAAGGACCTGAACAAGATCTACTTTTAGTATTCTTACACCGTGTGTAAAAAAACTGACATTTCCATTGGCCTCGTCACGTTATTCATGCGTTGGTCAGGTGAAACTGTGGAATTATTAGAAAAGTGAATATTGTCCAACTTTGCTCATTCTTACGCTAATAAGCATTAAAAAAACAGAAACCAAAAGAAATCATTTCACTCTTCACAATTTTTTGCGTAACATTTTAATTCAATGTTAAGACATGGAACTACTTTTCCTCCGTTGTTGCCAAATTCACTGATCGCATGCCAAATATTGTGCCCGTTAAAACATATGCAGGTAGGGGCAGTGACATTTTTCAGTGATTTATTTCTAATAACGGTAAAAATCCTTTACCGCAATAAACAGGTGGGGTAGAACGAAGGAAGTAAAATGTGACTTGTAAATCAACTGGTTTTGAGTAACGAAGCTAATTTTTTTATATGTAATGCATACTAGTTTCTTAGTATCTGATTTTTTTTTTCTTTATTATAAATCACACCTACATTCAGTTGAAAACGCTCTAAGCTTGTAACATTATATATATTCCTAATTACCCACGCTCTATATCATCTTGGTTAAATAGTTTTCACAAAAAGAAAACGTTTTATTAATAATTTCAATAATTTGTGACTGTATTCGTTAAAAACGAAGAAATAACTTGTTTCTGATACAAGTCTTTTGGTAAAAAAAAAAAAGCCATGAAAATTGTATGAAAAAAAAAGTGAAAAATTCCAAAATGTTTTCTAGACATGAAATTGTCGTGTGTAACTGATCTTGAAATTATAGCAATTCAGCATTAATTCTCCAGCGAAAGAAAATAATAATAATATTAAACCATTCAAGTACAGATCGCCATAAGCGACAAGCGTAAATATACAGGTTGATTCTAAAATCATGGGACAAACATTGAGGGGTGGTAGATCTCACTAAAACAAACAATTATTGTATAGGAATATATGGGCGGGAGTGACGCGTTGAGGCACAAACACAAAAATAACACATAAAATGCAACACATTGTTTATTTACAACGTCGCCGCTAAATACCTTTTTTACAGCAATGTTTATAATAATTGCTCAAAATTGCTACCCCTGACAGTAATGCAAGCTTGGTAGCATTGGTGGAGTGATTGGCGAACAGATTCAAATACGCCTGGTATTTCACGCACGCCACCATTGTCAGCCAATCACGCCATATGAAGAGGTCGCCAAGCATGCGTGACTGTTGGTGGATGCATTTTAACATTTTCTGTACGGAATCACTCGTTAAGTAATGATGATAATGAACATTTTATGTTTCCGTTAATGTGTTATGTTTTTGTGTTTGTGCCTCAACGCGTCACTCCCGCCCATATGTTCCTATGCAATAATTGTTTTTTAGTGAGCTCTACCACCCCTCAATGTTTGCCCCATGACTTTAGAATCACCCCGTATGTTCCTAACATAAAACAGTAACAGTGGCGTTCATGCAGCACGGCAGGAGACACTAGCCGTTATGCGTTATGCAGGAGTTACTGCTTCTCCGTCCAGTTTACGTCACCGTAGAACCGCGTGGCCTTCATGCCCGAGTTGGCTTTTTTTTCCTTTACTTTTTTATTCGCTCGCAGCACTCACAGTAATGAACGTCGAATTGTTTCTCCGTAAATTTTTTTTAACGCTCTTGTACTTCGTGTGGCTCTTGCGTACGAGACGTGGAAGATGGACGCTGAAGGCAAAATGGTTAAGGCGGGAGATTCATGAATTAATTAACTCTCTGTACTGCGAAGCATTCACACGAAAAAACGTCTTCATACTTTCGTGAAATTATATATATATATATAAAGTCCTTTGTCCTGCTAGAGGTTTGTGCAAATGTAATTTTTAACAAAAAAATTTAATACTTTGATATGGAGAGTTAATAAGCTCGCATTGTGGCGGTATTATTTTGAAAAAGAAAGCAATCCCTTACTGGTTCCGCCATGTTCGAAATTTTACACGTATACTATATACACTGGAGAGCCAAAAAAACTGGTATAGGCGTGCGTATGCAAATAACAGATGTATGGAACCAATCAGAGTAANATTGTTTATTTACAACGTCGCCGCTAAATACCTTTTTTACAGCAATGTTTATAATAATTGCTCAAAATTGCTACCCCTGACAGTAATGCAAGCTTGGTAGCGTCGGTGGAGTGATTGGCGAACAGATTCAAATACGCCTGGTATTTCACGCACGCCACCATTGTCAGCCAATCACGCCATATGTAGAGGTCGTTAAGTATGCTGATGATGAACATTTTATGTTTCCGTTAATGTGTTATGTTTTTGTGTTTGTGCCTCAACGCGTCACTCCCGCCCATATGTTCCTATGCAATAATTGTTTGTTTTAGTGAGCTCTACCACCCCTCAATGTTTGCCCCATGACTTTAGAATCACCTCGTATGTTCCTAACATACAACAGTAACAGTGGCGTTCATGCAGCACGGCAGGAGACACTAGCCGTTATGCGTTATGCAGGAGTTACTGCTTCTCCGTCCAGTTTACGTCACCGTAGAACCGCGTGGCCTTCATGCCCGAGTTGGCTTTTTTTTCCTTTACTTTTTTATTCGCTCGCAGCACTCACAGTAATGAACGTCGAATTGTTTCTCCGTAAATTTTTTTTAACGCTCTTGTACTTCGTGTGGCTCTTGCGTACGAGACGTGGAAGATGGACGCTGAAGGCAAAATGGTTAAGGCGGGAGATTCATGAATTAATTAACACTCTGTCCTGCGAAGCATTCACACGAAAAAACGTCTTCATACTTTCGTGAAATTATATATATATATATAAAGTCCTTTGTCCTGCTAGAGGTTTGTGCAAATGTAATTTTTAACAAAAAATGTTAATACTTTGATATGAAGAGCTCGCATTGTGGCAGCTTTATTTTGAAAAAGAAAGTAATCCCTTACTGGTTCTAGCATGTTCGAGTCTTTACACGTATATGCACTGGAGAGTAAAAAAAAACTGGTATAGGCGTTCGTATGCAAATAACAGATGTATGGAACCAATCAGAGTAACGCGATGCGGTCGGCAGCTAGATCGGTTACTGCTGCTACAATGGCAGGTTATCAATATTTAAGTGAGTTTGGACGTGGTGTTATAGTCGGCGCACGAGAGATGGGACATAGCATCTCCGAGGTAATGATAACAAGTTGGGACAAACTACGACTGACGAGAATCATTAAACGTGACGGACGTGCAACCCTTTCTCAAATTGGCGCAGATTATGCCCTGCAGGATTCATTGTGTGAATTGCCTCCTGCATACCTTCAGACATTAGTAGAGTCCATGCCACGTCGTCTTGCGGCACTTCTGCGTGCTCGCGGGGGCCCTACGCTATATTATGCAGGTGTACAAGTTTTTTTGGCTCTTCAGAGTATGTTCGCCGACAATATAGATCCCTTCTCCAACCTTTTCATTGAATTAATTTTTGGTAAAAACTTTCCTGTAGCTTTCAATTTACTATGAAAGCTTTACATTAAAAGGTTTTTGTTCGTTCCATTAAACAACGAAATGCATTTACGAGTTTCAAAACAGTTGGCTACCGAAATTTCAGAATCTGTTCGTAAGTTCTTGTAATTATTTGATCAGTGAAATAAAATGTGTTTCGAGATTCTGTCAGCATTGCCAAATGATATGCAATTATTGGTATTTTCCATTTAATAAGGTGTTTTCGATAGACAAATACAATTTTTTTTCTTTTTGTAGCCACCCTCCGTTGCGTAGTTTTCTGGCAGTATTGCTGTTATTATTGTCATTCAAATATTGTGCTGAGTGGAGTAAATAAATGAATGTAGAAAAACTTATTCTAGCAGCAAGAAGAGGGCGTTCGTTTATTTATTTAAATTAGCATAATTCATATAATAGTCTAGTATAGGAGTTTTGAAAATTGTTTTTACATTGTTGCATGTTCTGATTGTACTTTTTGTGCTCTCCAATTTTTACAGTTGGATTCGTGGTTACATATTTTCCCCTTCACAAATACACCGAAATCATATTATGAGATAAAAAACCGTAATATGGTAATTTAACTGTGAATGTTGAGGGAGGTGTAAGTAAAAGCGGAGAGAACGTTAAATTAATTTAAAAAATATTTGCAAAATTGTGAGCTCTAATTCCCGAAAATGTTGAATAGTCCTCTACTTGTATCAGAAAATTAGTGTAATTATGGATTTTACTTATATTTAAATTAAATGTTAATTTATGTCCCGAAAGGAAATCATGTTAACGACGTTGGTTTTCTAATTAATACTATATGTTGGCTTCTGAGGCATGTTAAAATAAAGACAAATTCTTTAGAAATTAAAAAAAAAATTCTTATTTTCTCGAAATTTTAATATATAACAATTATCTTTTCGATTTTACAGACCAGAAACATCAGTAGTAAGAAATAGTAGGTTCGCCGTCAGAGATAGGGGGATGGGGACGAGGGACGAGCCGACCGCCATCTTGGATGACATTATACAGAAACATCCTGCTCTTGTCATTCCTCGCCAAAGCTGGCCATTGTCCCTTTTTTCCCCTCGGAATTCTCCTTTTACCCCTAAAAAACGCCCAAAATTCCCCGAATTATCCTCAAACCCAGAAAAATTTCGTGCAGAGATTTTCCATACCCAAAATTCATATGAGTCACTCAGTCCGAAAATAGCCTGACTCTACAATGTGGCTAAGTGACTCCTATTTGGGAAAGAGGTGTTGAAGAATTGAGGGGTTACCCTGACATTCGTGCTTTGTCATTCCACCTTGGATTTCTAATATTCCTTCCAATCTCCTTTCACTTGACATCCTGGCGGGGACGAGTCTCATGCTCTGTCATTCCACCTGCGCAACACGGAGCGAGGCCTGCCCACGCACGCTAACCTAGAGTCGCGCCATGCGCGCGCCAAGTATGTCTTAAGCCCACCCATAAGCATAGTTGGATGTCATTTTGGAACCGTTTAAGATACATCTACCGAATTCATAATATAGGCATCATCTCCGACAACGAAAAGGACCACAGTGTCAAGTATGCCATAAGNCATAATATAGGCATCACCCCCGACAACGAAATAGGGCCGCACAGATAAGTGTACCTAAACTCACTTATAGCATAGTTGGTTGTAATTTCCGAACCGTTTAAGATATGGTCACCGAATTCATAACAGAGTCATCGCCCGTACGATGAACAGGGCCGCAGGATAATGCATGCCCTAAGCCCACTGATAAGCATAGTTGCCCATAATTTTCCACCCACCGAAGCTATAGGCATCTCATTCATATCATAAACCTCCCCTCTGATGAATAACAGGATGATAGGCTCAAGTAAACTTTAAGGCGTCTTATAANTCTTGGATGACATTATACAGCCTATTCGACAACCATTTCCCACCCACCAGGACTATAGTCATCAAATTCATAATTTAGGCATCACTGTGGTGATGATGAAAAGTAACACAGCGTCAAGTACACCTTACGCCTTCGTATAAGCATAGTTGGCTGCCATTTCCCACCCACAGAAGCTATAGCAACCAATTTCATTTCATAGGCCTCACCTCTAATGACAAACATGATGGTAGGGACAAGTGCACCTTAAACCATCTTATAAGCATAGTTGCGCGATGTTTCCCACCCACCGAAGCTACGACCAACAAATTCATATCACATTCATCACTTCCTATTGCAATCAAGGAGATAAGGACAAGTAGGTCTTAAGCCCTGTTACGAGCGTAGTTGGTCAGCATTTCCAAACCTTTGAAGTTCGGGAACATGTAACAACGGTCCACGCATGTAAAGAAAATAAAGGCATAAATACAGACGTGTCGCAATGTTAACGTTTCATGTAGGAGTGTAGGAACTGAAATAGCACACACATACAAATCTGCACGCATGCATTCGTCTATCAAGTCGGTGCATATTGATTTCCCTCTACCCCACTATAGAGAGAATTACTACCTAGCTTCGTATTCCACCGGTTTGATGGTGATATAAATTATTACAAAAATAGAAAACAGACTGGTTGTTGAACAGAACTGCTCGGCGTCGGTACTGCATGAAGACAGCACTGAAGGGGTCAGCACTGAGAGATCAGCACTGAGGGGTCGGCAGTGAGCGTTCAGCACTGCAAAATCGACTATGATGTGTACGACTAACACCATCAGTCCAACACAAGGGCCGACGGTCCGAGTCAACATTAGAATGGGTGCCCTTAACAACCATTCATATACTGAAAAATAAAGCGGTATACAATTGTACCAGTAACAGATATATACGTAGTCGCAGGTTACATTTAAATATGTGCATGTTGATGTAAATAAACAGTCAGCCTACCGCAAGGATCGGGAAACCATGAATAAAAGATATGAAACCGCTCTGTTGATGAAGAATCAGTCACATAACAAACAATAAAGGACTTGCATATATGAGCATGACGTAATATCTAGTTATAATATATTAAAAATACCTCATAAAGCCACAGTCCATAATAGTGCTATCATGCAAAAGAAGATTGGTAAAAGCTAGTATTCACACCGACATGAGAAATAACTAATTATCACAAGGGCCAATCGCAAAATGACTGCAATGCGTCAAGTGCGATACACATTATGTGACTTTTTAAATCTCTGTCCCTTTGCTTGCCACAAAACAACATACGTTTTAAACCATTAGTCGTGCAAGAGAGTCGTCACTGCTACACACTGTTGCAAACTGATATAAAAATGAAATGTAAAGGAAAATAGTTATAAGCACTTACCAACCATCGCAATCACTTATTTCACATGCATGTCTCTTTAGGAAAGGAATTCAGTTATACAATACAAGGTAACAATTTGCTTCGTTTTAATACATCAAGCTGTAAATATTAGCATCTCTCTTTAAATTTCGCTTCCAATAAACTGGTGTTGGTAGAGGATATCGCTTGCGTCCACCCTAGAGGGAAAACTGGCTTACCACTGGGACTGCAGACATTGAACAGAAAGCCGAGGCTCAAAAACACATACGTAGAACTGCATAGTGTAGCCTACAAGTCATTTAAATACCAAAACGTTCATGTCCCGATAGATAATTACACAGGCACGAAATAGCGTGGAAGTTCCTTTCGATGTGGGCATAACTTTCCCTGATTGGCTGTGTGAGGGTCTGTAAAGGGGCCTTGGGTCTGGTTGGCTGCTGCATGCTGCCAAAGGTTGCTCTCGCCATCTTTATTTCTCCAGTCCACCGCTAGAGTGCACGACCATCGTCTGCTAGGGTCGCGGTGGTCTTCAGCCATCTTCACTTACCCTGTCACCTGGGCGGCTCTTAACATCGAGGTCTTGAGAGCTGACGAGGATGAAATGAGGTGGGTTTGGAGTAGCATCGGAATGCAAGGTTGTGGGAAACGGGATACCCCCTAGAAAACCCGCCGACCAGTGGCATCGTCCGGCACGATTCCCATGTACAAAAATCCGGGGAGTGACCCCGCCGAAAAATTGAACCCTGTTAACTTTGGTGGGATGCGAGTAGGCTGACTACTAGATTACCACCGGCCCCACAAGTCTCTAGGAATTGGCGTTGTGTCTGATTGGCTATTGCGTGTTGTGCATGGTAACGCTATTGGCTGGGCTGCCGGTTGGCGAGTAGGTTACCAGGCGCCGATTGGCGAACGGCGCTCCAACATGTTTGCCGATGTTGTCAGGAAAATCAAAATAACGAGGGAAACGTATGATCTTGGCATATTTTTGGATATTAGCTTAGCGTTTCATTATTCTTGGTGTCCGGAAGTGCTCTGGCAACTCAAGAAAAAGGAATGTGCCAGAAATCTTTATGGTTTGATACGATCCTTCTTCGAGGAGAGAGTAGCATGTTATGAAGTTAATGGTGTCTGCATAGTGAATGTAATATCAAGTTGGTGTCTACAGGGATCAGTTCTTGTGCCACTCTTCTGGAATGCACTCTTTAACACACTGCTCCGAAGAAGTCTTCCAGAAGGATGTCAAATATCAACGTATGAAGATGATGCACTTTTTTGTGATCCCGTAATGAAACAAAAGGGAACTTGAGGCAAAAACATAAGATATCCTAAGGGAGGTAGAGGAGTGGGTAAGGAAAGTGAAACTTGAGTTTTTGGAGGAGAAAACCGATGCTATGATTACGAAGGAGAGTTTGCAGAGATCCTCTGTCATTAGGTTTAAGGGAAGACTTGTTACATTGAGAAATAAAGTCAAGTATCTTGGAGTAAGCTTCGATTTCAAGACCACATTTCTACCTCATAGATAAACCAGCGAGTCTCTCTTCATCAATATCAGAGCAATTTCTAAAGCATGTTGTGACTTGGACTTCAAGACAGTGAATACACTCTGTTAAGGTGTATTTTTAGGAATTGTATAATGTGGAATAACAGCCTTACTAGCAATAACAAATATGTATAGACCGGCATCTGCCGTGGCATTTCAATTAATTGCAGGAGCAATCCCACTGCATATCTTAGCAGAGGGAAGAGGCTCACTGCTGGATTAAACGAATAGCAGGTCAGCATCTTTGGCGAGAAAGGAGGAGAGGAGAGAAGTATCCCTATAAATCCGCCAGGAGAGATGGGATGGATCCGAAAAGGATAGGATAACTTATAGCAACTTTCCAGATATTAAAGAAAGATATCGCCACCACTGGATTACAACTGATTATTGCCTTTGTCAGATAATAACAAGACACAAAATCTTCAAATTGTAGTTAAATTGATTTAATTTAGTCGACGTACATATTTTTCCGATTTGTAGAATTGATAATAGTGTCCAGATTGTGAGTCTGGATTGCTCAAAGATTGAGGACATGAGAATAGATTTACATGAAAATTTCAAATAAAATAAGAACTGAAAATAAGAAATATTTTATCTCATAATGAGACTGCGAGACATTTTGGACAGTTTGCAAATTAAGTTGTCAATATATTAGAGGTATTTGATGTGTGGTTAATCCTCCAGAAGAGCAAACAAAGAATTTTCCGAAAGCATCCTGCCAATAGAGTTGAGAGTACAAAGCAGCTATAGAAACCCACAAGTGGGGGTACACCGACACAATGAGTAAAACCGCTATATAAACATCGCAATGGAAGCGGTCCCACTACGCAGCTTGGGGATAACCACGAAGAAAGTTATGAAAAACCAGTAAAAGTACATATCAGCAGGCAACTGATAAAGAACTCTAAAGAACTTAAGAATGCACATTACCACCCGGCAATGAACAAGAAACTGATGAGATAGAGAAACAAAGATCAAGGCGAGATAAAAGGTAAACCAGTTACTATGCAGATAATAACAATGGAAACGGAATACAATTTAGATACAAGAGTCTTGACTAAAGGGCTGACTACTGCAGAAGGGGGGGGGGGGTCGAAAAGAAGTCCGGAGGCCTTGTTCCCCGCTGGGTGTCGATACAGAGGGATTGAATCGAAAGTATAACATCATTTAATTAGTCAAGTAGTTAGTGCCGCTATATAATCGCATAGATATAAAGCAGAATAGATTTCGGTAAGTGTGGGGGAACTGGGCGAATGGCAGGTTAACCGCGTCACAACCATTCCAGACTACCTGGATGTAGATATTTGAGAGTAAAATCAAAGAGGTGGAAAAATTACGTGGTCCCGCTAGCAGGTAAAGGGCAACAAAAAAGAAAGAAGAAAATAACCAGAAACTTAAAAGGGGTTAACGTATACCTCGCATTATACAGAAAGGGCACAAGTGCTGGGAGTAATAAGAAATCTTGACAGACCCCTGGCTGATCATGTAAAAAAAGAATGTTCGTGTAACAAGAGGCTGCTTCGCCTCTGCATTGTCAAGTATTCTTCGGCGACGTTGTTCTGCGGCTTCACACTGCACATAATGCGCGCGCGAACTATTCTGGTGGGGACGGAGGTTCTTTTATTTTCGTGGGAGAATCATCAGTCACACGGGAAAACACGCAAATTCGCGACAAAAAAATTTGTCGGGAGGAGGGTATTCGAAAACTTTTTCGTCTCATTCCTTTGTCTCCCGGGGGTCGCAGACGACACTCGCCGTCGCTCCAGCTGGTCTTCTTATCGGCCGGCGCCGACGTGGCGTCCTGGGTTATTCAGGAGCCGGCGGCGTCTGACACTACAGACACGTAATTAAGATCCCCGCCCACCNCCGCATACCCTTGCTACACCCTTCCCGACCTCTCGACCCTGTCACACGCGGCTTTTAAGCTCCCGCAGTTCAATTAAGATAGCAGGAAATTATGTCCCCCGCTCGGTTATCGAGAGGCTGCTCTGCCGGCGGCGGGGTTGGACCGCAGTTGTTGGACGAGCTGCTGATTCTATCTCCCCTTCTTTTAGGCTGCTGATAGCTCCTGCCCCTCCGCTGGCTGATGGGCCCATTTAACTTCGCCTAAGTGTTCCCGGGGTTGGTGATGAGTCTGCTGAGCGCGAGGTCTTTGCCGCCGGTCTTTTTGACTTTGACTCGTGGCTCGTCGAGCGTGCGAGCGTCTATTTCCGCGACTTCACCCTTCCCATTTTATGACTTGGTACCATTAAGGGTAGCTTTGTACTGGAAATTTTTGTTTGAAATGAAGGCTCAACAGCCTTCCCCCTTGGCGTATACTTCGTGGTATTACATTTTTATTTATAAATAATGATTTTATGTAAAGGAATCTTTGAGCTTTCACTTAAAGTTTTACAAGGCAATTGAACGCAGTCTTTCGGAATAGTTGGATCGGACGAGGATCGGACATTTGTCCATTTTCTCTTCCGTGGTCTCGAAGAAATCCTGATCTGACAACACCAGATAACGCACTATCGGGTTTCACCAAGAAAAGTCTGCGGAAACACCGCTATTTAATCAACGATCAGCTCAAAAATGTTGATTAACATGAACAACAGAAATTGGCGGTGTCTTCAGCTATGCAGAGACCTATGCAAGAACTCGAACAGATGTTTTGGATTCCTAAAAGGTATGGTCATCTTTCGCGACACGTTCATACATACGGACTTGCCGCATTAGACGGACATATAGAGATATACAGTTTTGGTGCATAACCTGTGCTTGCAAATATCAGGATGCTAGATATTCCCACAGTGATGCGGTTTGTGACAGTGTGATGGCACAACAGTTTTATTTTAATTATATATATGATACAGATTTCATACTTATTCACGCCACGTAAATAACAGAACCTATTTACTAGTGAAATAAAACAGGATTATATTACCTCATTAAATGCAATAATCTGTATTTTTCCTCTAAAAATAAACAGTTTATTTCCTGCTGCTGTACTAGGCTTACACTATATAGTACAACTCTCAGTCTCTCCCTTCACTTTGTTCCTCACCGCCACGCCACGCTATTGGCCGATGGCAGTCTCTTGTGTCTACTGAGTTATTTACTCCTACTATGCTCAAAATACTAATAAAAACGTCAATCTGAATGTTAAATATTGTTATTATTTCCCTTAAGTCATTTTATTATCGTTTGCGAAAAAATTTTAGTCGGCTCAAAGAAGTTATTACAATCTTTCTTTAAAGGCAAAAATATAATAGACTTATCGCCAAAAGGAAATAAATACAAGGACGTGTACCGTTTGTATGTCTCATACAATTTATTACTTTATGGATGGCGGGGGGGGGGGTTTTGCCGTCCACTTTCTTGTTCACATGTTTCGTTTAACTTTGTGCTCCAGGAAGATTCCCGTGTGTATGGAGTTTTACGTTAAATTCATTGGTTTGGCTGGTTGATTCGCTCAACTAGCGGGTTCCACGGCTCGCGTGGCCTTGCGTTCGACACAGTTGTGAAAACTAATTATGATCCTTAATGTTCCACTTACATGTGAAAGGACTAGGAAGCCTGCGAAACTTACGATCACTCTCGTTCGTCTAATAACACCTGCTTATATAATGTTTGCCGTCGATCAGAAATCAATTGCTTGCTAGGGAGAAGACAGACAGTCCTGCAAAACAAAAATAAAAGTTTTAAGTGCTAGAATGTGAAAAGAATGTCCTTTTTAGGAAATAAAACTCCGAACACGTATACTTGAAGTCCTTACATACAGAGAGTAACCAAAATACAAAGTTTAAAACTTTTAATTTTTCTTTGCATATGGAAGGTCGCGGACACTTTATTTTCTTGTTGGAGCTGTCGTTTCACAACTCTGTTTGTATCGTATGGCGCGAGGGTTGGGTTGTTTTCGGGTGGAATGACATCACAGAATGATCGTTTTCGCTGTGTTGTTTGCATGCTGACTACACAAAACATCATACCCATGATTGCGTTCCACACAGAAATAATCCATCCCGCACTCCATTCTGTGTAAAGAGGTGTGGAAAGTGGCATTCAGTAAGGAAACAAAATAGTACCGGACCAACAATGTGATTATAACATGTTTTCATCCTGTACATGTGAGTAATCCCCCCCCCCCNAGCCAAAAAAAACTGGCACACCTGCCTAATATCGTGTAGGGTCCCCCGAGCACGCAGAAGTGCCGCAAGACGACGTGGCATGGACTCGACTAATGTCTGAAGGTATGCGGGAGGCAGTTCATACCATGAATCCTGCAGGGCAGTCCACAAATACAATCTGCGCCAATTGGAGAAAGGGTTGCACGTCTGTCACGTTTAATGATTCTCGTCAGTTGTCGTTTGTCACGTTCTTTCGCGATCTTTTTCCGGCCGCGTCGATGTCGAAGATGTGATGTTTCACCGGATTCCCGATATTCACGGTACACTCGTGAAATGGTCGTACGCGAACATCCAAATGTTATCGCTACCTCGGAGATGCTATGTCCCATCTCTCGTGCGCCGACTATAACACCACGTTCAAACTCACTTAAATCTTGATAACCTGCCATTGTAGCAGCAGTAACCGATCTAGCTGCCGACCGCATCGCGTTACTCTGATTGGTTCCATACCTCTGTTATTTGCATACGCACGCCTATACCAGTTTTTTTTTTGGCTCTTCGGTGTATTTGAAACCATAGTAGTAGTGAATATTTGTGAGTCTTGTCCGGACTAGTGCAATACAACGTGCCATGAACTTACCTCCAGTCTATGCTCNGTAGTAGTGAATATTTGTGAGTCTTGTCCGGACTAGTGCAATACAACGTGCCATGAACTTACCTCCAGTCTATGCTCACTGCCTGACGGAAAGACGACATGGCAGTTTCCTAACTTCAGCTCGCGTCTTCTGAGACATTTCGTTCGCTGGTCAGATCCGGCCTCACCTCGCCACCTGTTCCACGCCTTAGGAACGCAAAATAGCTGCAGGTGGGTGTCAGCATTAATGAAGTTCTCTTCGAAACAACGTGGGACGTAATGAATGAATTACGAATAATGTTTTGAAGTTCATGCAAATACACAGCCCGATAAAACTTTCAGATTTGGGAAAAGCCTTGCACGTTGCCCCTTTCACCCAACTTTTACACAGTATTTTAAAAAAAACAATTTTCTTTAAATTTGCGAGAATTGCCGGTAAATGTTTTTTTCTCCGTAAATCTTAAAATTACAGACACTTCGTTTTCTTGCTAAACAAATTTTCATTGATATTACAGAAATGTTTGTGAATTTACAAAACTTTTTTTTTTTGTGATTTTTGTTCGGGGTGTATGAAGTGGTTTTGCAAAAAAAAAACACAAAAAAAAGTCGTACATTCGTTGTGCGCATTTGCATAATGTTGAAAAAAATTCTCTTTGCAGTGGTATTTTAACGCTAACAAAAACAAAGCAAATTAGAGACCACGCCCATTCGCCTGTCGGATTTATATACTAACTTAGTGAAAAGTTAAAATATTACAATTGCGTTACAAACACATTATTTTAATTTTAAACGTTTCTTGCAGTTAAATGTGGTTTCGGCCAAATAAATTTTGTGAAGTTATAGGCGTAAGTGGAGCGGAGTTTTCCTCAGAAAAAGCTACTTTCTAGTTACAGCAGTAAATAATGTGTTTTTGACAGCACAGACGCGCTGAGCGACAGGGTATTAGGAGAGCTTGTGTACTTTATATTAGAAGAAGAAAAAAAAAAAAGCAATTTCCGTTTTTCGTCCGTACCGACCGCGATTAAAAAAAAAATCGTCTGCGGAATGAGAACTGTCACAAAAACAAAAAGGAATTGTTTAGTAGCTAACCCGTTCATGCCCGCTTTATTTTATACTTTTATGCGTTGAAAATTAGCCATTTTCTTGGTGCGTCCTGTACTTAGGTGAGGGGCCGTGGTGGCGCAGCAGTCAGATTACTCGCCTCCCACCAAGGCGAACCGGGTTCGGGTCCCGGCGGGGTCGCCCGCAGTTTCGCATGTGGGTAACGTGGCGGACTATGCCGCTGGTCGGCGTGTTTCTTCGGTGTGCTGCCGTTTCCCTCGTCCTTGCATTCCGGCGCTGCTCATCTCCAACTCATATCAAGACCTCGCAGTTAAGCGCTAGTAAATTCTATCAACTCAGCCGTACTTAAAGCAGACGAAATATTTGTTCCGTTATTGCAACCGGTCAGTTCAATTATGAAATCCCTATCTTCCACAATTTTTCTTGGTTATTTCATCAGCCATTCTCGAGATAACCTCGTGAACGGACTACCAGCTTAAAAATAGGCGATTTCTTCGAACGCGCAGACGAGAATTAACCAAACGGTTTAGTGCCGCCAACAAAATATTTGGTCGCTGCGAACAAATTAATTGTTCAAAATGTATCGCGCGTAAATAAACTTATCATTTTATTGACAAATTTTAACGACAAATTTGCTTACACTTAATAGTTTTAACATACTGATACAACAAAATATTTGTTTTGCCACAAACAAATTTAGTTTAAACAAAGTATCTGTCTTTGTGAGCAAATTTAATTCATTTGTTGGAACGGAGGCTTGGTGGTATCAACAAAGCATCGTTTAGCTGAAACAAACGCCACGCAAACATACATATCTGGTGTACTGCAACAATTATTTTTCTCAGTGTGTATTCCGTGATAGTGGTGTGAACCAGTCAGAGCACACAGCAATAGCACGGTTTGCGGATAATTAAGGACACCTGATTTTCGCTATAAAAATACTTCAGGTAGGTAGGTAGGTAGGGCTTAACGTATCGTCGAAAACGATGTCATTAGAGGCGATGCAGGCTGCTCAGAGAAGCAGGAAAGGGGAGGGAATAAGCCTTGACCTGCAGTGAGGGACTATCCTAGCATTTACCTGGAGTGATTTAGAAAACCCTGGGAAACCGAAATAAGGATGGCCGGACCGGGGAATCAAACCGGATCCTCCAGATGTCGAGCCTAGTGGTTTACCAGCACACTACCTCTCTCGATATCTACGTGTTACTAAAAATCACGGACAAACTCCGTAAGCTTATTCTCGACGGAAATATAAGACGGATAGGTATGCACCACTTTTCCTAAAAGTAGTTTCTATTAAGGCTGCTATGCACCCCAAAACTCGAGTTTAAAAAAAAATTATTTTTGTTACAAATATCAGGAAATAAAAGGCTGCCCACAGTTAACTGAGCACTTTTGAAATCAACCTTTGAAAAATGTCACTGCTCCTACCTGCATGTATTGAAAATGAGCGCATTGACTGGCGTGCGCCGAGTAAAGTTGGTAACGACGGTGGGAAAGTATTCCCGTGTCTCAAAGTTCAAGTAAAAGTGTTAGGCAAACATTTGTGAATACTTCAATGATTTATTTTGCCTTCCAATTTGTTAGTATAATGTATTCACGGTAACTTCAAGATTTTCTGAAGCCCTGCTAAAGATCTACTTTCAGGGAGCCGATTATGTATCCTTCCGCAGTATGTATACAAATCATTGCCATGTGACACCTGTTAAATGTTTTGTAAACAAACAGTGCCTTGTGGGAACTGTCAAATATTTTGTAAACAAACAGTGCCTTGTGGGAACTGTCAAATATTTTGTTAACAGTGTCCATGTGGGAACTACCAAAATTTATTTTTGAAGAGAAACAATGCCATGTAAATCTTAACTGTCATATACTTTAATAAAATTCTCCAAATGTCTAAAAAATGCTAATCAATTTAGCAAAATATTGTAATACATACAAAAAGGTAGATTGAAGTATATATCGGAACTGTTAATTATATAATTTAATTAAAGTTTACTTATTATATTAAGATTTATTTACATATTTGCTGTAAGGAAAAAGTTAAATTTTACATAATAAACTTTTGGAAGTAGCACTCAGGTTAAAGATTTCACTGTGATAAATGGGTACCATTTATTCTATTTTATCGCATATAAGTCGTACATTTTATTTAAAAAAATTTATTGAAAACTCGGGGTACGAATTATAAGTGAAAAAAATTCCTCCAGCCCCGCACTAACGTTTCATTTACTACGAATTCACGGCCCGCGGCTCGATTTCCAAACTCTTCAGCGAACAAAATAACTTTCATTTTTAAACCTGCGGTGTATGTACATCGCTTTTCCGTCAAGAAACTGCCTCACTTCACTGCCACAACATCAAAACACTACGTGCGGCGCAAAGACGATATAAGAGAAATACGTGTAAGCCAACGCTACTGTGCTGCTATCTCTTACGCTCCACAAAAAGCTTTCGAAAATTATCGATTATCAGTTATTGACCAAAAATCGATTCCTTTTCATTCTTTTAAAATATATTTTTCTGTTAAGGATTGCGAAGGGAATTACGTAACGGAAATATTCAAATGCCTTTCTATATTTTGCACCTTTATTTACAACTTACAAAGATAAACTGCGGAAATAACAACGCTAATACTAAAATTACGTCTTAACCTAGAATTATCTTATAAGTAGAAAGAATGTGTTACGTTAGTTTTATAACCACAATTCAACGTCTCCAATATCCAATATGGCGTGGTTATACTTCTGAAAAAAACGTGTCCAAACGGACAAGATGGAGTGTATGAGTCCGCTGGACAGACACTGAAATTTATTTAATTTCAATTAATAACAGCAAAATCTTTACCCATGAGTGCTATGTAAAAATGTAAATATATAGTTTAGCAATATTAACTTTACAATTACGGCATTAAATTTATACATATTAATATTTAACCTACGAACTATTTATTTTCAGCCATAACCAACATGTCCCTTCAAAATTCGTTGTTAATTCGTACGGACTTTTAACAAATTATTATAATTTATTGAAAAAATATACTTAAAACTTAAAACAACCAATTTATATAGTGCTTCAGTGCTAAAAGCAAGACAAAACCTTTTTCTATATACAATTTTTTTATAACCAATTAAACATGTAACTCCTAGGGTGATTTTTCAAAGGTTCTTTTCAAAAGTATCNATATACAATTTTTTTATAACCAATTAAACATGTAACTCCTAGGGTGATTTTTCAAAGGTTCTTTTCAAAAGTATCGGAGATACCGTGAATGGATTATACATAAAAGTGTAAACATTAGCAAATGTGTAAAATTTAAATTTTCAAATATTATCACAGATTTACTTGACCGAAATATGACTACAGTGGTCAGGACGAAGGCAATCGTAATTTTTCATGTGGTGGAAGGATACACAACGTGCGTACAAGTAGCTCTTAAGCAGGGCTTTCCAAAGTGCTCAGTTTACCGTGTGAACAGCCTATGCCTGAGATTAGGCAACAAATTGGAGAATAGTGTTTCTTAGAACGCAGAGATATTGCAGCTGTGAAAATGCGGTTGGTAATATATCCCCCCCTCCTTCTACCTTTTCATTAGGAAAATAGAGGAGATGATTCGTAACAAAAAACAGCGTGGCAATGCCCCTATTTTACTGATGAAGGGGCGTGATATTACCAACCGCATTTTCACAGGTGTAATATCTCCGTTCTACAAAACACTATTCACCGATGTGTTGCCTAATTTCAGGTAGTTCCTGATATTTCTAACGAAAATCATCTAAAAACTCGATTTTTGAAGGCGCATAATTCCTTTAATAATCTCTTTAAGGAAAAAGTGGTACATACATTTCCGTCCTATATTTTTTGTCAGGAATATCCTGCCGGCGTTTGTCGGTGATTTTTTAGTAACACGTTGCAGAGTTCTAATGTCTGTGCGCACGCCGGCAGGTTTCCATTGGTAACTGGCGGCATGCCTCCGGGAGACTGGGCCAATCATAACTAGGTTACTCCGTAGTGCTGAGCGTCTGTGATCCGCGGGCGTGCACCCAACATGTAGAGCATATAAGAACTCTCTGAGATACAGCAAAACAAGGTAGTATTTTTGCACAAATGGATTGTCTCTACACTGTTGGAAAAAAATGTCCGCAAAATTACGGAAAATACCGGTTACAAATTATCCACACATCTGCGCTAAATTGCGGTCTCTTCGTTTTTTTTTTCAATGACGCTCTCTCCGTAAATGTCGCATAAATCTCTGTGAATTCACGGAACGTGTCCACAATATTACGTGTTAATTATTTTTTTAATCTGATCTTTATAAAAAAAGGGTGTCAAAAAAGTTTTACTTGTGTTATGTGTGTGATTCACTGTGTACAAAAACTACTATTGAAAAAAAAAATAATTCTTGTCAGGTAGAAGGATTTGAACTCAGAAAAAAAAAATTAATCCACTTAGCTAACACGCCTCTACGCCAAGTGTTTCGTAAGTATGGATTTTACATTAAAGTGACGCACTGTCTTTGTTTCAAATCGTGTTAGAGCTCTTGCTGTATTTGCGGTTTATAACACGAGGTTACGATAAAATAGCTTTATTTTCGTTATGTGTGTGTTTCACTGTGTATACGGAGGGTTTTGTACTGTAGCGGAATTTGAACAAGAATCAACTAATTGCACTCCATGAGTGGTTCGCCACTCTCCTAATACTATTTTACACGAAGTAGTATCGAGAATATGGTATTATATACGCTTCAGGTATCATCTGCATTGTTCGTAAATTATAAGAATACGAAGAGCTTCCGTATTTGATATTTACGGAGCTCATTTCCGTTATTCGTCATTACGAAGTGCCTTTCCGTAAATTAACTCTACATCTCCGTAAAAGTTTACGTAAATCTACAGAAATTTCTAACAGTGTACGAATCATGTTACCAGAAGGGAGGATCATTAGGCAGTATTTCTCGCAGTGTGTTTGTCGCCCTATGGAAATAGTTATTCTATATTTTTAGGTGTCACTATATTATTCGTAATTACATTTAAGAGGCAGGTAAATTTACTTCAGAACATTTTTTCACTTTGTCAAAGTTATTATTATTTATTTCTAGCCGTAATCTTTTTATTATTTTTTTATTTACCTTATAGTATTTCTTTGAAACTTTGTAGTTTTGCCAGCCGCGACNCGAATCATGTTACCAGAAGGGAGGATCATTAGGCAGTATTTCTCGCAGTGTGTTTGTCGCCCTATGGAAATAGTTTTTCTATATTTTTAGGTGTCACTATATTATTCGTAATTACATTTAAGAGGCAGGTAAATTTACTTCAGAACATTTTTTCACTTTGTCAAAGTTATTATTATTTATTTCCAGCCGTAATCTTTTTATTATTTTTTTATTTACCTTATAGTATTTCTTTGAAACTTTGTAGTTTTGCCAGCCGCGACNAGCCGTAATCTTTTTATTATTTTTTTATTTACCTTATAGTATTTCTTTGAAACTTTGTAGTTTTGCCAGCCGCGACTGTTCTCAGGGGCTGTTCTCAGCCTCGGCAGACTTCCACTCCAGGGACTGCATCCCAGGCGTGTTATCTCACCGCCGTGCCTTTATCCGCTTACCGCCACTTACTAAGCATTCTTCCACTCGTAGCCCGATAACGGCTCGGCGCGCCACGAGCGACTCGATGCGCTACGCTCCTGCACGACGCCACTTGCACAACGGTTTTTTCTCCTTTATATTTTTCCGCGTGAGATCTGAAGGCGCGTATGCCGTCCAGTCTGCCCTTTCCCCTCTCCAACCCCTGACAAGTTGTCGCTCTCCCATTTACCTGCCTTGCCTCGTACCCCATCTAGTAGCGATGCTATGAGTTCTCTTTGTCCCCAACTACGCCTTAGAGGTACCCCCAGCGCCGCCAAGTGGCCAACTCCTTCACTATACTGTGTTCCCCCTCCACGCTGCCAAAAGCTCTTCACGGTAAACTGAGCACTTTTGAAAGTCCTGCTTAAGATCTACTTGAATACACATTGTGTATTCTTCCGCTGTATATATATATATATATAAAGTTAAAATTTCCATGGGTCTGATCACTTTATTGATGCGTCAGTCACGTAAAACTGTGAAATTATTGGAGAAGTTATTATTTTACTTATCTGCTCATTCTTACTCATCTATGCATTTAAACAACAGAAGGCAGGAGAAACCAGTTCTTCATTCACGAATGTTTACCAAACACTTTTAATCCAACATTAAAGCAAGGAACTACTTTTCCTCTGTCGTTATCAACTTTACTGGCCGCGTACCAGTCATTGTGCCCGTTAAAATATATACAGTTAGGGACATTGACTTTCTTCAAAGGCTCATTTCAGAAGTGCTTATTTTACCGTGAGCAGCCTATAACCCGCCTAGCCAGTCATATATAACAGCGCGCGTCCCGCCATTCTGGCGTTCTCTCTGAACCACTGGTGCGGGAAACGTTGTCCAGTTCTGGGTTTCAACTCCATACCCGACGGCGTGAAGACGCTGTACGAGTTTTCGTTTATTTATTATGTTTTAAATGGTAGTTATGTAGTGCCATATTGTGTGTAGAAGTCAGTCGCCTACACTGTATATGTTATTATATATATATTCGTATTGTAAATTGACTTCACTTGTTCCATATCTCATAATTGAGATCTTAGGAATGCAAATAAATGAAATGGAAAAAAAAAAAAAAAAGATAATGAAATTAGTTGAACCGGGCTGTCTCTTAACACGCACATATCCTATCACCGACAAACCAATAATTGTNATACCCGACGGCGTGAAGACGCTGTACGAGTTTTCGTTTGTTTATTATGTTTTGAATGGCAGTTATGTAGTGCCATATTGTGTGTAGAAGTCAGTCGCCTGCACTGTATATGTTATTATATATATATTCGTATTGTGAATTGACTTCACTTGTTCCATATCTCATAATTGAGATCTTAGGAATGCAAATAAATGAAATGGAAAAAAAAAACAAAAGATAATGAAATTAGTTGAACCGGGCTGTCTCTTAACACGCACATATCCTATCACCGACAAACCAATAATTGTAACACATGTTCTCTCACTTCGCACTACTTACTCGAGTCCACCGGTACGTGTGGCTTCACTGTACACTGTTATCACAGACAGCAGGTAGTTAGGAAAGTCTTCAATTTGCACGTGACCTGCTTGTACATGCTTCGTACGAACTGTGTGCACGACCTTGAAGCTGCTGCGCTAAGAAAGAGTTAAGCGGCGTGTGTTTCGCGCATTTCCCGGATGACGCGGCATTTGGCCAGAAAGTCGTTTGGCTGAACTGGTGTTTGGCAGAAAATTTCTGTCTCAAATCACATACAGGTATTTGGCTGAACAGGCGTTACGCAGAAAATTCTGCCAAACGTTTTTTCGGTCAAATGACGGGTACCCATTTACTGGCGTTTCATTTGAATTTGCGGAGCAGTACCAGCTCAAAAACGGAGTCGCTAATGTTTACGGGTTTCTTCCTTCTGTGGTATTATTAAAGTTCAGTAGCAAGGCTTTCGGATAGTGTGAGTTAACCCTGGGGCATATGACAGCCGTGGTGCCGCGTGGCTCGGGTAAGCGTGCGTATGCGAGAAGACGGATGTGCGGGTAGCCGTGCGTCGACGCACGTCCATCCCTGCGCGCGCGACCCAGACACTCAGCTCGGCTGTGTTGTTGCGTGGCGATACAACGCTGCAGCGCAATTACTATCGAGCGGCGAGGCCCGGTCCTACACCACCCCCTACCCCCTCCACTGCACCGGGGGGCTTGCTTCTCGCAGCCGATAATTACACGCGCAATCAGCGGAGTGCGTCTATCGGCCTTTGCAAAGAGAGAGACACGAGCAGATGCCGCGCCGACTCCAGAAATGCTCTGCTTCCTGTTTCCCCGCTGATAACAGTCATTACAGCATGATATATAGGCCTAAGGGTGTGTTCTTCTCCTGCCTGCCCCCTCCCCTTTCCCCTTCTCTACAACCTCTTCGAGACTATTTTCCCCGCCCTAAGCGATTTCAACCAACGTTTACCGCCGGCGTCATGGATTCTTCGTCTGTCTCTCTTTCTCTCCACTTACTTGTATTCTACCCCCGTTGAAAACATCGTTACACGAATCCATAAGGGAGTATCAGATTTCGTGAGGGATGGAGGTATTAATGAAAACAAAAGAACTAAGTTAGTATTTATTTTATTTATTCACACATCTTATATTTACAATATTAAATTATATATCTCCACTATTACTCTTTATTTCTCAGTGAGCGCAATATTTTATGTCTATTTCAACTCTAATTAAAGTTCTTCCTAATATTTCTGTTTTTTTTTTTAATTTCAATCAACTCACACTCATTATCAACACATGTTCAGTTTGTCTGTTGTCATTATTTGAAATGTCTTACACTCACGCATAGAGTCCAATAGTCCCGCCCGCCAGTCGCACTCTTCACTGCACCGATGCTCGCAGTCGCAGATATTACTCCCGCTTGTCACTTCCGTCGCCTCTCGTTGCCCTTCTGGCTCGTCGTCTATCGCTCAAGGTCACACAATCGCCCAAATTCCCCCCGACTCTCACAAACTGTCGGCTTGGAGATCCGTCGCGCTTAAATAATATCCGTGGCTCTGATCTGGGCCATCCTGACTTTGGTTTTCCATGGTTCCCCGAATTCACTCCACGCGAATGTTGTGATTATTCCTTACTGCAGGTCAAGGCCGATTCCTTCCCCGTTCCTGCTTCTCTGGGCAATGACCTCGCTGTCGACGAGAGTCAAGCCCCACCTACTTACCTGTGACTACTAATGATTCAATTTTCTACAAGTTTATGTAAGTCATTACAGGTAAACCCAACAAAGGGCAATTCTAAATAAAGGTTTTTACCAACTTCGTGAGCAAATATTTTAGCAGAGTGATGTATGCCACCCGGAATATTTCTTACGCGTTAAATCTCGACATGCCATTGCTGTGCAAGGAATTTCGTGAAATGTATGCATCAATCTAGCTAAATATTTTTTCCCACGGAGTCGGCAGGAACCATTTTCTACGCTTACTCTTTTTTAATTTCTCAGTGTTGTCTTTAAAAAAAAACCTGTACACCTCAGTTGACTTATTTGGCGTTATCTTATGAACCGAGTTTTCTTAATACACCTCATGAGTTCCCATCCAGACGTACATACTCCACAACATACGTCTGACGTTGGGAATGAGAAAATATTTGGAACAGGGTTCCCTGCTGTGACGAATAACCACCCAGTTTGCAAAACAGACGCGTGATTGGAGCAGCGCACGAGAACGCATCTTGCCTTGTACACCCATGTGATAATCCCCTAATTGAAATTTTCCCTTGGCCTGCTCTGCATAGATGTCCAACGGGGATTTTAGAAGCATATAGTTAGTTTTGTTTGCTGGCAGTGGGGGGCCTGAATCGCAGTTTTATTCGCATTTTTTGTAATGTATGGTTTATTTTCAAAAACAAACTTTCGTGTTTTATTTGCATGAGTCTATTTAGAGTCCTATTTTAGACATTCGAGACTGTCTTACTGAAGCACGTTTACAATTACACAGCTACTTGTTACCTGGTTACCAACTCGTTTACCCACTGTTTGTCAGGGTTTGTAGTGATTTAAACCCAATATTTAATATCAGGCCTTCCGGCCATTCAACGAACTCAATTTAATTTTTTTTTTAACGCACCGCATTTGTGTGCACTCGGTGTAATGTTATTTTGCATAAGAACTATTTCTTACTAAGTACTACCAACGCACCTATTTTTTCTCTATTTTTATTCGTATTAATTATGAATTAAAGATAATAATTTATAGACTGAATTATGTTAAAATTCACTCTAATCAAAAATCAGGTACTTTCAGGTTAAGAGATGTGTAAAACACATGATACATGACATTTGTAGGAAACAACGAAAAACTTAATACATGGGGTGATTTTTCTAAGGTTGAATTAAAAAAGTGTAACGGAACCGCGAATAGACTACACACCCACATTACCCAGAAAGGGCTTAGGGATGGGGGTGATATAGGTTTTTCACGCTTATTTAAGCACTTTTGAAATCAACATTTGAAAAATGTTACTGACTCTTACCTGCGTGTATTTTAACGGGCGCACTGGCGGGCGTGCACCCAATAAAGTTGGTAACGACGGAAGAAAAATAGTTCCATGTCTTAATGCAGAATTGAAAGTGTAAGGTAAACATTTGTGAATACTGAACTTATTTCTTCGTCTATTTTTTTAATGCACGCAAGTGAAAAAATTTGCAAATTTGTAAAATGTGTACTTATAATTTCACAGTTTCTCTTGGCCGTCGCGCGAATAAAGTGACGAGGCCCGTGGCAATGGTAATTTTACATGTGGCGGAATAATACACAATGTGCATACAAGAAGATCTCAAGCGGGGTTTTCGAAAGTTCTCAGTTTACCTTGAACAGCGTGTAAGACATCTGATCTGTGACGCTGTGCTGGGTGCATGGTGGCAGGATTTGTCACAGAGAAGATAAGTACGCAGAGGCGAAATGGCTTGGCGTTTTTTTTTATAGGTGAACCCGCGTTTTCTGATAAACTGTGCGAAGCTCTGGGAACGGACCTTGTGTCTGATTGGCTACCGCTGGCTGCAAAATGTTCGCTATTAGCTGGGCTGTGGGTTGGCAAGTAGGTCACCAGTCGCCGATTGGCTAAGTGACGCGATTTTTCTGGCGTTTGGTTGGATTTCGCTTGATACGCGGCTGTTTCACTCCTGTTTGCTTAACGGGCGTGGGCCACAAAAAAATATGTTACTTTATATTTGTACCACATAGTGTTCAACTTGTGGACATTATCTACCACTGCTTATCCCTCAGATGATTTTTTTTTTTTTAGATCACGTGGTTTTTGCAAAATAACATGCTGAAGTCAAAATTTTGCTGTTCCTTTGTACTGTACAAATTAAATAAACCAAAATATTGACAGGAAACTTAAAAGGGGCAACCGAAAGGCCGTTTCTTAGTTAATTTTAAGTAATGCTTAGAAAAAGTTATTTTACAATAAAAATCAAAGATATGCACAATTTTTAGTATTTTCAGCAATTTTTTTAAATTCCAAAAATATTATCCTTGTTCGATTTCATAGACATGCTCTTCGTATCTTCCGTCATTGTGAATTATCTCATTTCTGTACTTATGTTAGTTTTCATTATTTTTGCATTATTCTAAAACAGTAAAATTATGATTTTGACATGTAGGTACTTATTGCGAAAACTGTGTTCAATTTTTTTCTTGCGAGGTGAAGGTAATCACTGATAACGTCTAAAAGTTGAGTAGCATGTGGTACAAATTTAACATGAGAAATTTTTTCGTGACCAACACTCTTAAGGGCACTGTAAAATAATGTCTGTAAAATAAGTATTTGCATGTATATGAGTATCCCAGTAAATTAAATGATCTGGGAATAGGATGTTTTTCAAGGAAATATTAAAACATACTATCTGCAGCCGCCACTTTTAACTTTGATCCTAGTAAACGTATTCAGAAGGGGGGGGGGGAGTGAAAACTGCTAAAACCAACATTTTAAAGTCTTCCCTGCACGGTTACCACAAAGGAAAATAAAAGAACAAAGTAGCATCGGCGTTTTAGTCGAGTGGCTTTCATCGTGTGTAGTATCATCCTGCTGATACGTATCTAACTTGCGAGAAACTCAGCTACCCGGAAATGCGTATCGTAGTCTTGGAAGGGTCCGTTGCAGTGCTTTCTTGAGGCGGGACGTAAACCTGGGGAGTTTGAAGGATTTCACTAGGGATTCACCTCAAGGCTCGCAACTGCCTGGGGTTTCAACTGCGTTGCACAGTGTTTCAAACACTCGTTTCCCCACGAAACTATTAGATATGAGTCCAATATGCTAATCTGCGAGAATAACACACATATAAGACGAGGGCTGTTGAGTGCTTTCAAGATGTCACGCACATTAGAAACGCCATTTCAGAGTCCTCCAAAATGGCTAACAACGGCTTTTTTCAAAATATACGTTAGATATACATACAATACTACTCAAGGGCCCTGCATTGAATCTTCCTACAGATTTTCCACCAATAAAACAATAATGTCGCCACTGAAAGTCCCATAGGTGCACGCAGTGCGACGAGAACACTGCACGCCAGTTGAGGGCCTTGCGCTTAGTGGCGATGGCACACTTATTGCGCGCGGCAGTGTCGCCCTTATCGCACCCGCGTGTCTCGACCTCCAACGCGGAAAAAAACTCCAGGTTGGTGGGATACAGAGCGGCTTTACCGTGCTGCAGGACCGCTAACGTACACTGAAGAGCCGAAAAAGCTGGCACACCTGCCTAACATCGTATAGGGCCCCCGAGCACGCAGAAGTGCCGCAAGACGACGTGAAATGGACTCGACTAATTTCTGAAAGTATGCAGGAGGCAATTCAGACCATGAATCCTGCAGGGAAGTCCACAAATCCAATCTGCGCCAATTTGAGAACGTGCTGCACGTCTGTCACGTCTAATGATTCTCGTCAGTCGTCGTTTGTCCCGTTCGTTCACGATCTTTTTCCGGCCGCAGCGATGTCGAATATGTGATGTTTTACCGGATTCCCAATATTCAGGATACACTCGTGAAATGGTCGTGCGCGAACATCCAAATGTTATCGCTACCTCGGAGATGCTATGTCCCATCTCTCGTGCGCCGACTATAACACCACGTTCAAACTCACTTAAATCTTGATAACCTGCCATTGTAGCAGCAGTAACCGATCTAGCTGCCAGCCGCATCGCGTTACTCTGATTGGTTCCATACCTCTGTTATTTGCATACGCACGCTTATACCAGTTTTTTTGGCTCTTCAGTGTAGAAATCTAGGCGCTGTGAAATAACTCGCGCTGTGTTCGTAGCGCCTGGTAGCTCGTGCACTGGAGCAGCGAACTGCTCCTTTATCCTTCCACCATAGTGTTCGTTACTCCCCCTTGCTTGTACCGGCAGCGCCCAAGTTAATTAAAATAAGCGGAACGCCTTTATAAACCGATTTCTCCTGCCCCCTGCCCCCTTCTCAACAGGTGTACCTCTCTCGTTCTGGTTATTGCGTTTTCCCCTTTCCAATATCCACAAAATACTCTGAGCTTCGTGACCTCAGCAGGTTTTACCTGCGTTTGGCCAAGCCAAAATTTTTGGGGATAATGGAAATTGTATTTTGTAAAACAAGCCTAAAATATATTTTTTTAATCGTGAGTTTTCTGTTTAATGGGTTCGGTAATTAAATTTTAAACTCTTGGATTTCTTTTGTTTATTTTTCTGTCACTTATTCTCCTTTAAGGCTTCATGAGTGGTTTAAATACTACTCGATTGTGTGTTTCTTTTTTCTGACATTTCATCGTCGTAAAAAAGTTTGTAATTAATGTTGAACGGACCTTTCAGTTGTAAAATTTAAAGTTTTCACTCGAAAAAAAATGTGTCAAGGGCCCTCCATTTGCCGCATTGAAAATAAAATGTGCATTCAGGAAATATTTTGTAATTTTTCAAATGTTATGTAACAAAATGAGTTTTTGATCTACTCGCATTACGCATTTCATGTTACGCACATGACATTGGTTAATTAAAACTGCTTCGTCGATATCTTCATGGCGTAACTCTGTACAGCGAAGTGCCCAGTCTGTTTCGGAGTGGTCCAAAACCATTTTGATACCAATTAGAAACGTTCGTTAGTCGTACGTTAACTTTACACAGAACACTCGTCGTTAACGTAATCGACTTTTCGCAATACAAAAACACAACACGGTAGAACGAAATTACATTTGCAAAAACATAAATGTATCGCACTGCAATCGCATTGTACTTGAAAAGCGCATGCTTTAGTGTAACGCTATTTATTAAAGTTACACTTGAGATCTGATGGAAGTATATATATTATAAATATAATCGAGCCCTATGCTGACTACGCCCCTGAATCTGCGATCCGACCAGTTAAGACTACTAACACATAGTTTTAAAGATTTGGACGTGTTTCTAAGGATTCGCGGTTGTCTTGGTTGGTTGACTACTAGCCTCCCGTATCCCAGGCCCGCGGTTTGGTCTCAGGTCTCGACAGGTGGGGAATTTTAGCCGGGCGATTTTATCGTGGCTCTCCCGTTTTTACCCCCGTCTTGATTCCGCTGAGTCTCCACCGCCATCTCGTCTCTCCTCGTGCATTTTGCAGGCTGACTGGAGTGCCAGGTCTGCACCTCCGGATAGGATCGCCTGCTCCTCTTGGCTCAAGCCTCCTCCAACATAACGTGGCCCTGCGGCTGGCGGTAACCCTATATTTGAACTTTTTTCGTGTTTTTTTCCCCTTCAAAGTTTATGTAACTACGTACGACACGGGAAATGTCTCATTAGACGTTGGTGTTAACGTTTAACTTATCAAATTAAAACACAGGATGCCCATTTTTTTTCTCGCGTATCTAACGTACTAACATTGTAAGCATTTTGTATTTAACTGTACTCTTATCTGAGATATCTCGTGAAAAGCTACCGCTTTCCTAAAAAAAAAACGGTTTCATCTGTTGGCAAGTTTGTTATTTTTTGAGCTTGTTTTTTACGTGACTTATAGACAAAATACCCACAAACATTTTGCTAGACATACTTTGGATTAAGTTATTGCATTTTTTTTGTTACTGTAGCTGTTGTTGTTTCCGTGTAAAGATATTTTGTAATGAAGTAATACTTGTTTCGAATGTGTGTTTTCTGCATTTTCTAAAAGCTGTTAATTCCAGTCGTTGTCTTAGTAGTGCTTAATAGCTAATTACATTATGTATTAGTTGAAGTACATAAATAATTTAATAATTTTTTCTTTTTTTTCAGAGCAATGACAGTTGGCAGGGCCATGACAGTGATCAGGTAAGCTAATTTTTATAGTCCTTATACTAAACCTAGGTTATATATGTATGACGCTGATTTATGATGGTTATTATTAGTCTTACCTCAAATATTTATTGCGTAAGAGGGCGAAAGCTGGTTTTTGCATTACACCTTGACGTACAGTTGCTAAACGCATTTATCCCCGCAGTGCTTCTGATTGGCAGGTAACAGAGCTGGATGTTCTGCCGCCAGTATTTTATTTCCTCCAGTTACAGAGAGATGAGTCAATTGGATTACACTTTTTTTTTTTTTTTTTTTTTTTCGCCGCACCGCCAGCTCTTTACCGAACCGACCCGCTTCGCCTTTCTCGCCCGGAGTTTAATTAGCGGTTCATGTCACTCACGTAGCATTAATTGAGATAACCGCCGCGTGAACCCTGCAACCCACCTCGTACTCCCTCGCACCAATTTCGTTTTGTACGTCGTCCGGCATTTCTGTTCCGCGGACAAGCGGACGAGTCCGGCATAATCCGTACCTCCCTGGAGGTCCGGCAGGCCGGGCGCGCAGTGCAGCTAAGCGGGTTGCCTACTGCTCGTTGAGCAGGCGCGTGCAACTGCCGTTTTAGAATGGAAAAAAACTGCCAGAAATGTGCCAATTCTCCAATACGTTGCCTGAGGTGCATCGTGCTTGAGGTTTACGATTTTAGGCCTTCTGTTACGACCATGCTGTGTCACCAAGACACATTTCTCTTGAAATAAAGGAATCTCACTTGAAAAAATAACCAGTATGTGTTGAGTTGGATTAGGTCAGGTAGAGATAGGTTAAGTTATGCTACATTCGTTACGTAAGAACTGATTAAGAACGCCACAATAAAGTGAAGAGTATCGATTTAACACTTAGAAAAATGTCCTCAGCCAAAATGAGGTGCTGTTGGTTATCGAGCACGCGTCCTCAATGGCAGTGGTATGCAACCACAATAATTAGTCAACAGGCAGTGCAATGAAATGACAATTTATTTACACATTTAGGCAGAAAGCATAGGGTACACAGTGTCTGTTGAAAGTGTTGGCCACCGTCGGCCACAGACAATGCAGCGCTGAAGCATGTTGCCACGCACTTTGCAAAGGTTTCCGGCGTGGCATGGATGGTGTCAAACTGCTCTCCATATCCGAGTCACGAGCTCATCCCTCTTGTCAAGTGGCGTGGCATACACCACCCCACAGCCAGAAGTTAGGTGGTGTGACGTCAGGTGAGCGTGGTGGCCATGCTGTGGGGCCTCGTCATTAGCTCATCCCTCGTGTCAAGTGGCGTGGCATACACCACCTCACAGCCAAAAGTTAGGTGGTGTGACGTCAGGTGAGCGTGGTGGCCATGTTGTGGGGCCTCGTCATTAGCCCATCCCTCGTGTCAAGTGGCGTGGCATACACCACCTCGCAGCCAGAAGTTAGGTGGTGTGACGTCAGGTGAGCGTGGTGGCCATGCTGTGGGGCCTCCACTACCTATGTGTCTACCGGTCCAGGGAGTGCACGCCGAGGTGACAGCGAACAGTAATGGCGGAATGAGGTGGTGCTGCAACCACATCACCTCACGAGCACCTAAAGCAACGTCCTCCAAGTGTTCCAGTAACAAGTTCTCAGGAACTGGAGACACGTAGCGCCACTGAGAATGAGTGTGCGGCCCTAAGCTGTGTTTTCAGGAGCGCAGAACTGCGCACAGGCTGGTTACAACGCCAAGTACGCAGAGTTGCATACCCGCCCCTGAACGTTGCCACTGCCATTAGCGGGTTAACTATAGACGTTAGGCAATTTGTTCCTTGATGAAATATGCTCAATTTTTACTCATCTGCCCCACGCTGATGTTTATTATCATTTGTTCGAGTACATGTGGTATATCGACGCGAATAGGTTTATTGCAGCAATATAATATGATTTTTTATTTCTAATAAATTTTAAGTGAACTCGCTATGTATCAGGAATTTTTTGTAAGAATATTATTTCTCAGTTTCCACATTTTACCATTTTTTTACCCAAATGTATTTGACTGGAATTATGTAGAACTTAATTCGTACTTGTCATTGGCCTAACCTTTCATTAGAAGATGCTCCAGTGTAACAGTGACTGTGCCTACTTGCAATAGGTATTTCAAAGTACTGTTAATGGCAATGGAAAGTTCTCACTGTGCTCGAATTCCCGAAACATAAGCTCAAGAACAGAATACGAACTAATCAATATTTTTCTCTTACGAATTAGATTTATTGACAAGACATTTGAATGCTAGTACTATCAGTCTGTAGTTTTCGGTTTAAAAATTGCTTCGTTTTCCAAAAGTTTAGGTGTATGAATTATAACATCAGTAGATATGCAAAAATAATTTCTTGAAATTAAAAAAAAAAACATGATTTGTTTAAAAAACTTAAACACTTAGTAAAAAATTACAGGCCCATATCTTTACTTTGCGGGGTTTTCAACGTTTTTGAAAAAAACACTTAGGTAACAATTAATTTTAATGTTAAAAATCGATTATCAGATCACCGGCATGGTTTTATTTCACGGAAAAGTATAGTTAATGTTTTCAAATTTGTTAACTTCACGTTCTCGTGAACAAGTAAATGCAGTTTTTTTATATGAGCTAAGCTTTTGATAACTGTAATCACAATATAAAAATTAAGAAACTCCCTAATAGGTTTAAGTCGTAATTTCACATATTAGTTCACACGCTGTCTTATGGAAAGAAATTTTGAAGTAAAAATTCAGTAATTGTGCCCCAAGGTAAAACTTAATCGCCGCTTCTATATAATATTTTTTTGTTGATGATATTTCCAAAAATATTCAATACTCTAGAGCGCTGCCGTATTCAGATAAGTTAAAATGATATAAAATGATGCGTAACAAAATTTATTATGAGAAGTTTAGGAATGATATTTCTTCGGTTTCAAACTGGTGCACCCAAAATTTAATAAAATCTTATTGTAAAAGAATTATATTACAACATTTCTTTAGTGAAACAAATACTGTAATATTAAATTATACAATAAATTTTATTAAAATTCTGAGAGTAGAATGAGTACATGACCTGGTAATGCTCCTTGATTCGAAATTATATTTTCATAATCAGTGATACGGAACTCGGTAACGGCCTCTGACGACGCAAAAAAAGAAAATGTACAAATGAAAGTCTTGAGATTGATCCATATTAAACACTTCACAAACCCATATAATTATTTTGATTATGAGTGAATTACTCAGACTCTAAACATTTTAACTCTCGAAACAGAAGGAAGCACATTGATGCCACGTTTGTTTATAATTGCATTTGTGTATATTATCAATGTGAGTAAATTATGAATAGGTTTGGTTTTCATATACCTCAGCAAAATCAAAAATATAAAAAAGTCTGACTAAGAATCACATAAAAAATGCTTTCGCCACGCGCTGTTGTAGCAATTTTAATGACTTTCAAATCAAACTACCAGTTAGTAAACAAGAAGGAAAATATATCAGCTACTGTATAATATTCGAATGAACACTGTTAGATTATAAGTAATTTTACTGTTTTTAATTGAATTTTTTATTGATTAAATATTAATTAGTGTGTAGTACTATAGTAATTTTTTAATAATATTACTTTATTTGCACGAGTCAGCATTTTTGTAATCTTTTTAGTAATGGTTTCTCTGTGTATGTTTTGTTGTGTTCTTGTGTGTGTCTTTAGGTGCCATTATATTTAACCTGTGGTCGTAAGTGCTTCCTAAATGGCGACTCCCTTAAAGGTGGAGCTAAAACCCCAATTTATTGTGAATATTACCGAATTCATTTTAAACTAAACATTGGCCTTTTGGATAATGTGCAGGTGAACGAATATTCGCAGTCACTGCAAAATACATCGCTGCCATAAAAGGCTGTCATAGAAAAAAAAAACAGTGGTTCCAACACTGACGTTCATTAAAATTACGTGATTCCGGGGCTTAATTGGTTTTTAAAAGAAGGATTATTAGTAAACAGCTTAAATCAACGAAAATGGTCGTATTTTTTTACCACCCTTAAACCCCACCGTTTTAGAGGAATTCTGCCTTAAAGTTCAAAACCGTTGAGTAATGTTTTAATATAAAAAACATCGAAATATATTTAGCTCGAATTTAGTTCTTGATTTTATATTTTTGAAATGCAAGCTCACCGAGATATTTCCGTATTTCTGAAATCAGCACAAAACACTATAATAATTTATTGTTAACGTAGTAGTTGTAACAGTCGCTTGTGACGTATCTGGTTGTATCCGCAGCCCTGGCGTCTTGGTGAGTCTCCAGGAAGGGGCTGCTGTGTTTGTTGGCCTGCCAACAGCATATTTCCCGCGTGTTAACTCTGCGGGCAAGTTCAGCGTGCAGAGATCGCGTCGAGGGCCGCTAATTTAGCCAGCATCTCGCCCTCAAGCCGAAGTTGGCCTCGTCCGAGGAGCTGGCTCGTGCCTGCCGCGGAGTTTACGGACGTTGACCTTGTTCCCCCGCCTCACCAAGACGCGCTCTACCGCGTCTTGGGGATCACGAGCTCCGAGACAGTAACACTGATGCTGCGGGCTGTTCGTATGTGCGTAACGAAGGCAACTTGGTTTTGTCACAACGCTGCACGTCGTCTTTGGTGTCGAGGTTCGTGACCTGGGTCGTCTTTGAGCCGGCAAAACAGTCTTCGCCGTGACCTTCGGCCAACAGGTCTGAGTTTTCCGTCGGAGATTTATTAAGTTTGCCCACTATCCTAACACTCTGTTGTCTTGCGGATTCAATTATTTTCCGGGCAAACCTTCAAACACGTCTTCTTTCAGGCACTCGTCAACTGGGAGAAGAGATCTAGTTCGGTCGTCTCATTCTTTGGTCTGTTGGTTCTCGAGTTATTGGATCAGCCCTGTCAGTGTTGGTTCGGGTGTCGCATATCTGCTCAAAACGTGCAGTTTCGGGCCAGTACCACATCGTACCGTAAGTTGTAATGCACTTTTGCTTTTCTAATTTGTAATTATTTTTATTGTAAATTGTAATGTCGCAAAGCAGTCAAGTGTGTAACACGCGATTGTAGCGCCGTTTGCGGAGGAATTTAACACTTAGTGATGTTTAAATAAAAAAAATTCTATATAAAATTGTAAGATAAATAATTTTTCCGAAATTTTTTTTCAACTTTAAGGAATTTATGGCCTTCTTTTCTAGGACTTCCTATAGTCTGTGTTGGACGGAGCGAATTTTATGATAATTCTTTCAGCGGTCTCTCATTATTAATTCTGCGTTCATTCCTCTGTCGCTTAGTTACAACATCACATTTTCTTTCTGGCGTGTGCTGGTGTGTCTAGCCCGATAAAGCATCTCCTGTGTTTGTCGTACTCCCAGCAACNATTGTAAGATAAATAATTTTTCCGAAATTTTTTTTCAACTTTAAGGAATTTATGGCCTTCTTTTCTAGGACTTCCAGATAGTCTGTGTTGGACGGAGCGAATTTTATGATAATTCTTTCAGCGGTCTCTCATTATTAATTCTGCGTTCATTCCTCTGTCGCTTAGTTACAACTGCACATTTTCTTTCTGGCGTGTGCTGGTGTGTCTAGCCCGATAAAGCATCTCCTGTGTTTGTCGTACTCCCAGCAACNCACATTTTCTTTCTGGCGTGTGCTGGTGTGTCTAGCCCGATAAAGCATCTCCTGTGTTTGTCGTACTCCCAGCAACTTCCCAGTGTCTATTATCAACAATTCTGCACTTGATTCTTTCATCGAGGTAACACGAGCTTCCGTTTAAGCAGCAGTGGTTTCGCATTTAATTTCACGTGCGTCAAATTGGTTGTTTTGATTTTAGGTTCGGTTGTTACTGTTAAGACAGCTGCTACATGTTCTCTGGAAGAAACGAGGAGTTGCTGATAATACCACAGCTAAAATGTCGTGTTAACGTGTTTAACAACTGTACTAACTGTTATATAACTTACTTAAATTGTACCTCAGTCCGATCACTGTACGAGAAAGTGCGTATTTGTACGTGTGGTGGCTTAGTTAGTAATTAAGTATTGTTGAAATGTGTGTATATGTTGTACAGAATTTGCAATTTTCTTTATTGTTACATTAATATTTGAATTTATAGCTTTATTTCAGTTTTTTTCTTAATTGAGAAAAGTTTTTTTTTTTACACAGACGGTGTTATACATAGGTACTGAAACTGTTAAATGAGATTTTTCTGTGTTGAGTCGAAATCGTAATTTTTCGGATAGAATCTGCAACGGACGTGTTGGCTTTTCCACGCACTGCGTTAGAAACCAAAGTTGGTAGAAAAGTAAAGAGATAACGTGTGGAGGGTCTCGAAAGTAACGGCACCTCCTAGCCTGTGAGCTGTAACCGAGGGAGGAAACATACGCAGCGGAAACACATTTAGTTCCTTGCAGCCGTTCACTTCGGAATTCGGCAAACCTCTTAAATTAGTCTATGTAGTCGAATAAATCCTCTGGTAGGAGGAGCGAGATACACGCGTTCTCGAGGCCGCACGTCCCTCGCAGCAAGTTTCATTATCTAGATTAATGTTCCCGCGCGTTTTATTCCCGCGGGCGAGGGTGGCCAACTTTGCCGACTTGAAAGTTATCTCGCCGCGCAGTGCGATGAACGCATACCACAGGTATTTTCAGAGCCGCGCCCCCCTTCCGTCTCCAACCCCTCGTGTGTTTCTTTAGAAGCGCCCTCTTTAGGAGGACCCCCATTCAGGCTCGTAATTTACTGGCTTGCCGCTCCCGCCTTCACCCCCCCCCCTTCCTCCTCGCAAGAAAAGTCGGGAATGAGAGGTGTATTGGCCGATAACATTGGTTGCCACAACGGTATTCCCTCTTTGCGTCGGGCTCTTTTCTCACTCCACAGTTACGAGAGAGGAAAAAAAAACTCTCCATTCCGAGCGAACTTTGCGGCTTCCCACCCCTCGTCTGTTTCCACCTGTCACTCGGTTCTCCATCCTTGTTGCTCCCTGCCCTATCTCGCACTACTCCTCTCTCTCTCTCTCTCTCTCTCTCTCTCTCTCTCTCGCTCCTGTCGCTGTTTCTTCCTCCTCGTCACGAACGAAAACTCTTTTCCCTCCCGTCTTCACTGGAACGTCCCGTATTAAACTCGCCCTTCCCCCCCGACGTCCCTTCCCGATGCGCGATGGCCATTCGGGTTTTCTGGTCACGTGACTTGTTTCGGAGAGGTATAGCGGCGGGAAACGGACGGAATAGTGCTGAAAGGAGGGTGGGAGGGGGAAGGGACGAAGGGCGTGGCTGTTGCCTGTTGTGTCCTGGTGACGCAACAAAAAACCTGACGTCACGTCTCACTGAGCGAAGCAGGGCGATGCAAAGCTCCCCCTCCCCTTTCCCCTCCACCACCTTGCGATTCGCCTGCGAAATTGTCACCCTCGGTGGCGTTTTTTTTTAAATGTAAAATAGCCCAGCCTGTTCTGAATCGGAAAAACCCGTGACGTGAAATGAAATTTCCCTCGTCGCACTTCCACACGACGCGAACGCAGGGGGTTGAAAACATGTGTGTAGCCTCCATGTTTCGTTAACACGTGTTCGGAACGTCACCAATCACAAAGATGCTGTAGCATTGAGAGGGTGGCTACCCTTGTTATTTTCCTTTACGGTGGGAGGTATTAATGAAAGTTTGCTCACAAGTTGAAAACCCCTGTAACATAAAACGATGTTCGGAGAATTTTCATTTAATTTAACTTCGTTTCCAATATTTTGCAAAAATGCAGTTTAAATTATCTATTTTCATGGGCTTTTAACACCCTTAGTATTCAGTTTAGGTACAAAGCACCCTTTATATTTACCGCTCACTTTTCCATAAGGAATCACCTCGCGAAGTATGTCATTCGAATTCCGCTCCATCCAGTATGTAGTGTAAGTATACAGAATGTTCCGTAACTCAGTGCCCAAACTCCAGACATAGTTTCTTTGGACCAATAGTAACACAAAAGGCCTGTGCGTTTATATCAGGAAACGTATTTTTTATGTTAAATAACTGTGTTCAACTTGCGGCGTACAACGCCTGCAGAACAATGCGGTACTATCATGCGTGTAGGACAAGTTGCATAGGAAGCAGGCGCGCGACGCTGCGTATGTAATAATTTAGTGTCCCGCGCCTAAGATCTATGCAACTTGCCATACATGCATGATTGCACTGCCTTGTTCTCCAGGCGTTGTACGACGCAACTTCAAATGGTATAAAAATGCTTTTCCGGATATACGTGCAAAGGGCTTTTGCATTACCATTGGTCCGAAGAAATTATGCCTGGATGTTGGGAATTGAGTTTCCGAACATCCGGTATACCGTAAATCAGATATATTTTACGCCAACAGGGCCAACTTTGGCCAGAAAAATTTATTTTAGTTCCATCTATTGGAGTAATAGCGAATTTCAGCAGGATTTTTTGAGCTTAGAAAACAAAACATCCATGAAAAGTTTCTTATTCCATCACCAGGTGGCACCAAAATATTTCTGAGTAGAGCGACGTTACCCCTGATTTACGGTATGTGATGTCTCAGCAGTGTCATAAGTTTACAAATAGTAGAAAGCCACAGTACTATGGGCACTTAAGTTGAGATACTCTGTTCGAAGCTTCTCGATATCTTGAAAAAGACTTACTTTTACTTCGTTACTGCCGACGATTGAAACGAACCTCGATCAACAAAGGCGTGGGATTGAATAGTCGGACGCGTGTGTCTTTTTAGCTGTATGTATAGATTTTATTTGGTTAGCCCAGATAGACCTTAACCACTCCCCATCCATCACCAATAAGCAGGGGCGTGTTAAAGAGTATTAAACATAACAAGTAAATTATAACACTACAAGTACGTTATTACCCGCAATTTATGAAAATGTCGTGTCGTTAATGTTTCTTGAACAACTTACATTTGATGTATAGCAAATGGACCTTTGTGACCAACCGTAAATAATGTATCATGCTGGGGGTTTTCAGAGCAACCAAATCTAAATTAAAAATTATTCTTGAATTTTATTTTAATTTTCTTTTTTCTCCTGAAACTGGGCCTTTGTCCAGTTCTCAAATCCATAGAAGGTGGCATTGCGGAATATGTACTTTGACTTGTGCTAATAATTTACGTGTCGTTTAAGGTACAAATAGGTATTTGGCATGCGCCTAACGTACTTCACGCATGCTTAGTACTTTACAGATACGCAGTATTCTTAAGGATACCATTTTCGCACATGTGTACCTTTCCTGGATGTTTGTTGATGCATCCATTAACATTTCCGACCACATTCCACATATAGGCATGTTGGTTATATTAATTTTTCCCATGCGGTTTGTGTCAGAGACACGCAATGCCTTCCCAAAATATATGTAACGATATATAAATAGTTTTCCAATGGACATTCGGTGTCTTAAGTTGGCGTGTTTACAGTATCGACAGAGAGAAACGCGTGGTGAATAGTGAACCTTGCAGTTTTAACGGCACAAACTTCAGTTGTGAAGTAGCAAGTGAGTTCATGTGAGGAAACAGATGTTGAAGTTTGCATTTGTCTGGAAATAATCTGGCAAGCCCTTGTACCCGTAGTAATTATCGACCGTATTGCTGAGTTGCTGAAATTATTAATCACTTAAAAAAAACTAAGCAATATTAAAAATCATCTTTCGCTCATGTGGCAGTGACATTGAAATTATTTCTAAAAGCAGAAATTATGATTAAGCCTAAATTTCTTCCATCGGTTACAGCGTCGTTCTGGACGAATTTTACTGGTAAGCAGGAACATGTGAACCAAACAAGTGCAGCCTTTATACCTGCAGGTTAGTCGAAGGAGGCGGGAGGGGAAGATTTGAGTGCTAAAGATAACNTAAGCAGGAACATGTGAACCAAACAAGTGCAGCCTTTATACCTGCAGGTTAGTCGAAGGAGGCGGGAGGGGAAGATTTGAGTGCTAAAGATAACCTTAACTTATAAAAGCGTAGCTTAGCTGCGACTTGAACAAGGGAACTAAAGCTTGGGGGTGACTCTTCAGCGTCTTCTTCAGCATATTTCGCTGTCACAATGGGGCCGCGGTGGCATAGTGGTTAAACTACTCGCCTCCCACCTAGGGAAACCTGGTTCTATTCCCGGCGGGGTCGCTCCCGGCTTTTCGCACGTGGGAATCGTGTCGGACGATGCCACTGGTTGGCGGGTTTTCTCGGGGATCTCTCGTTTCCCCCGCCTTTTCANATGATAACACCGCAAGTCGTTATTACCCGGAATTTATGAAAAAGTCGTGTCGTTAATGTTTCTTTAACAACTTACATTTGATGTATAGCAAATGGACCTTTGTGACCAACCGTAAGTAATGTATCATGCTGGTGGTTTTCAGAGCAACCAAATCTAAATTAAAAAATATTCTTGAATTTTTTTTTAGTTTACTTCTTTCTCCTGAACCTGGGCCTTTGTCCCGCTCTTAAATCCATAGAAGATGTCGGTATAGTGCAGTATGTACTTTGGCTTGTGCTAATAATTTCCGCGTCGTTTAAGGCACGTGTAAGTATTTGACATACGCCCAACGTACTTCACGCATACCTAGTACTTTGCAGATACGCTGAATCCTTAAGGATACCATTTTCGCACATGTGCACCTTTCCTGGATGTTTGTTGATGCAGCCATTAACATTTCCGACCACATTCCACATATAGGCATGTTGGTTATATAAATTTTTCCCATGCAGTTTGTGTCAGAAACACGCAATTCCTTTCCAAAATGTATGTAACGATATATAAATAGTTTTCCAATGGACATTCGGTGTCTTAAGTTGGCGTGTTTACAGTATCGACAGAAATAAACGCTTGGCGAATAGTGAATCTTGCAGTTTTAACAGCACAAACTTCAGTTGTGAAGTAGCAAGTGAGTTCATGTGAGGAAACAGATGTTGAAGTTGGCATTTGTCTGGAAATAATCTGGTAAGCCCTTGTACCCGTACAAGGCAGTACACCCGTTGTAATTATATCAACCGTATTTACTGAATTGCTAAAATTATTAAATCACTTTTAAAAAACTGCGCAATATTAAAAAGCATCTTTCCCTCATGGACAGTGGCATTACAATTATTTCTAACAGCAGAAATTATGATTAAGCCTAAATTTCTTTCATCAGTTACAGCGTCGTTCTGGACGAATTTTACTGGTAAACGGGGACATGAGAACCAAACAAGTGCAGCCTTTACGCCTGCAGGTTAGTCGAAGGAGGGGGAGAGGAAGATTTGAGTGCCAAAGATAGCCTTAACTTATAAAAGCGTAGCTTAGCTGCGACTTGAACAAGGGAACTAAAGCTTGGGGGTGACTCTTCAGCGTCTTATTCAGCATACTTCGCAGTCACACTGGGGCCGCGGTGGTATGGTGGTTAGACTACTCGCCTCCCACCTAGGGAAACCGGGTTCTATTCCCCGCGGGGTCGCTCCCGGGTTTTCGCACGTGGGAATCGTGTCGGACGATGCCGCTGGTCGGCGGTTTTCTCGGGGATATCTCGTTTCCCCCGCCCTTTCGTTCTGGCGCTGCTCCATACTCACCTCGCATCGCCCTCATCGGCTCACAAGACCTCGATGTTAGGAGCCGCCCAAATCTCTTCATTGATACGAAATTGTGCAAATGAACGAGTACGTTGGAGAGGCGAAATGCTCAGTTGGCAGATCGAGTTCAAGCCCCTTCTCTGCAATATGCAACTGTACCATGACGCCGTATGCGATAACGCCGGATCCAGAAGTGGCAGTTGAGCCGACTTCATATTCGACAACACCTGCTCCAGAGACGGCCTAACACAGGTTCTACAGGTAGGAAAATCTCCGGTGTTTCTCCTTACCTGGTGCTCAACTGCCTCGCGATTGACGACGAATTATTTCTTATCATCACCGAGATTTACGTCCAGGTAAACCAGAAATTGTATGGAAGCTTCATTTATGTTGAGCCTCGGAAATGCGACGTTACAAATCGCTGAAAAATCTTGAAGTAAAAAAATTAATATTGTAATACTACCGAACAAATAAATAAATATTGCAACTGAATTGAGGTCCCGTTCGCTTGGTGTCGTTATGGCGCTGAAACTACACGTCCGCGCCGTACAGTGAATCCGCCTCCCAGTTGAAGAGGACAAGCCGTCAGTGTTTTAGCGCGGATCTTTGTTTGGACATCAACCTCGCCGCGTGGCGGAGAACAGCCCGCCAAACGCAATATAAGGCGGGCGCGCGAATGGAGGTGGAGAGATTTGAGCGGCTCTTAACATCGTGGTCTTGAGAGCCGGAAAATGTGAAGCGAGGCAAGCACGGAGGGAAACGGGAGATCCCGGAGAAAACCCGCCGACCAGCGGCATCGTCCGGCACGATTCCCGCGTGCGAAAATCCCGTCGTGGATCGAACCCGGTTCGCCTTTGTGGGAGGCGAGTAGTCTGACTACCACATCACCGCGGCCCCGTGTGTAGAATATTAATAAACCTATTAAAGACTATTAGCAACTTGGCTCTCTATATATTCGCTCACTTCGCATAGTGATCCATTCAATGTTGTTAGACAACCGTGTTTAAGACAATACAGGAGGGTTGTCGTGATATGCGGTCGTTTGGTGTAAGAGATGCCTCACTATTGTAATAGTCTGAAATTATTCCTAGCACGTCGATAAAGTAATCATGGGTAAAATACACGGAATTATCGGGTAAGTATACATGCATATTCCTGAGAGGCAAAGCCTAGATGATTCCTTATCACGTGACTCACGAAATGTGCGCGGCCAACTGTGTCATTTTATAATCATTAGAAATCAAGGATCGGTTCAGAAAAGTTTACCATAGCAGAAAAATAATTGATATGCCAATACGCGTTATTTTGTAAGCCTCTTAACGCCGGTATTTGCCGAGCGCGACCAGTTTCTATTCAAAGTAACGTCCATTCAAATTCAAACGAGATTTGGTTTCCTCTGAACTATCAAGTAATCTGAGTGACCGTGTTTAGCTAACGATCACGTTTATTATCGGTGCGCCAGTAAACATTGCCGTTCGTTGAAGCGAGACAACAGAATGCAGCCATTTCCGAAAACACAAGTCGTTGCCTTTTCTTCGTTAAGATCTCGATTATATGTTGGGATTAAACGAGCTTAGATTCTGTCCGTATATTCACACATTATAGGCGTGAGAAGTACTGACTTCGCATAACAATAACATTGAAAATGTATGCTGGATAACACGTTTAATTTAAACATATTTTGCAAGAAGAAAATTTATTTTCACCAGTTCATTATATTTAGGAATTCGTTCTAAATATCGGTTAAAGAATTGTATTTTCATTTGTATGGGAAAATGTTCCCTGGATCTGCGAGACAAAGACTGAGGCTTGATTGGAGAATGAAGATACTGTTGAAACAAAAGTTGAACCAATTCTCCAAAACTTTATTCCACAGCAATTTTTTTTCACAAAATGTGTACGGTGAGAGACCAAACGTCTAGATTATCATTACTTCGTAGTGGACGTTAAGGGTTCGAACACCCTAGTTTTGAAATTTCCGTATTTCGTGTAACAGCACAAGTTATAAGAGTGAAAATAAAAGTGGTATGAAACGAGTNCCTAGTTTTGAAATTTCCGTATTTCGTGTAACAGCACAAGTTATAAGAGTGAAAATAAAAGTGGTATGAAACGAGTTCAGAAAAACCGCTTACTGCAGAGTAATTTTTGTATTATTGGAGAAGAGAGTGTTTGATTAAAAAATCCCGAATATGCACAAATGCGGGAGTGGATGAGCATGACGGCACAAAACTTATAACTTTAGTTTATTTCTGGGACGTGTAAGGGAGGAGACAAAACATTTTAAAATCAGTACAAATTAATATTGACATGTATAGAATATTTGCGCTATGCGATGATTAGTATATTGTTTAACTACGGGGCGATANCCTAGTTTTGAAATTTCCGTATTTCGTGTAACAGCACAAGTTATAAGAGTGAAAATAAAAGTGGTATGAAACGAGCTCAGAAAAACCGCTTACTGCAGAGTAATTTTTGTATTATTGGAGAAGAGAGTGTTTGAATAAAAAATCCCAGAAATGCACAAATGCGGGCGTGTATGAACATGACGGCACGATACTTATAACTTTAGTTTATTTCTGGGACGTGTAAGGGAGGAGACAAAACATTTTTAAAATGGTACAAATTAATATTGACATGTATAGAATATTTGCGCTATGCGATGATTAGTATATTGTTTAACTACGGGGCGATANGTACAAATTAATATTGACATGTATAGAATATTTGCGCTATGCGATGATTAGTATATTGTTTAACTACGGGGCGATACTCGTAAGTTTTAATCAGTGTGATATCTGTGAATTGCGGAATTGTAATGCGTACATTGCAAGATACTGGGTGCGGTACTTTTACCTCGTGTGATATGCTCCACGCAGGAGGATGCTGCATCCTGGTGCCGTGGAACTTCCTTCGTCGATCTCAGTTGTCGTTTCCGCTGTAATAGTTATCTGAACTGCCGATCACACTCCCAGGCGGGATTCCCAGTCAATTTTCCTCAAGCAGAGAGCAAGAAAGGATTCTATCAGTTGGTTCCGTCGCGAGCACTGCTCATCTCCAGGTTCGTCGACTCAGAATCGTAACGCATCCGGGTGGAATACCTGTAGGATAAAAAAAACATGGAAAAACTTGCGTGTTTCCTGGAGGATTTCCCCTTTACTTTCCAAGAAACTACGAGGCAAATCCCAAACAACATCCGAAACTTAATCACACTTCGATAGAAATAGAGACTACTTACACGATCGTGTATGAAGTGGATACGGAATTCTATAAACGAGGATGCGTGAACTTATGTCGACTTTGTTAAACCAATCCTATTCTTTCAAACAGTTAGTGTCTTCATCATTGACATAATTTCTCTCTTATCAATCATGGGAACAGAAAGTGCGAACCTTACAAAGAGCTGTATTTTTTTGGTACGAGTGTTTTGCGAGTTACTGTGGATATCTTCATTCAGATCTAAGGTAACTAGCCAGAGTTTTTTTCAGGAGTTAAATCAAAATCTGCACGTCGTTCTTTACTGCGACATGTATGATAAGAGGCTGGCACCAAGGAATACCGGCCGTCCTGCACTCAAAATTTGGAATAGTTGAAACTACGTCACTGAAATTAGCAAAATTCTGCGGGTTATTTTAGTTGTTGCAGGTATTCACTGGTTAAACAGCTATTTCTACTGAATCTGGCTCTAAAACCTCGTCTTATTCCACTGTTTCTCCACTACATAATAGCTCATTAACTAAAGTTTATGTAGGAATAATACCTCTGATGCATATCTAGAGCTGACCCGAGAGACAGATATGTCGTTCCGGCCAGTCAGAAATATCGAGGAGGGTGAATTAAATGTGGTTGGAGCAGCGGCGGAACTAATATAGATAAAGGAACGGGGAGTGCCTCGAGAAACACCCCTCCCCCCACACCACAGCCACACTACCCATAATCCCCGTGGAAAGGCACAAGCCCACCAGAGTCTGGGATCGAACCGGTGACCTTTAGTGGCGTGATGTTTATAACCAATCACATTTTTAAAATTAATCACATTTATTTGAAATCTTATTTATTTCACAGATCATGAGTAGTGGCAGATCATGCGTGACTCGCCAGGATGAACACAGATTTACACCAACGCATTGCCCGGTAATAGAACCCAGAACCCTTCGCACCGTAAGCTGGTGATTAGGTATCGTTGCTGCGGAGGCTGGCTGTGACTGAATCAATTGCAGGTCGTGTTTATGAGTCAATGCTTACCGTAACTCCTTTTCATTGACAAACCTCCTGGAAAAGGTTTCTGGTCCTAAAATTTTACACAAACGATTAAGCAGAAGTAGTTAAAATTATATAGTCATTTAAAATCGATTATATAGGGTTCAAATTGACAAAATATTTTTTACATGTGGTCGTATGGCGTCAATAATTTAACGTTTTGTTTTATAACTTTTGCTCCAACCCATTTTTTATAACTACGTCATTAAGGGGAAGACTTGAGCAAAGTACTAAGGATTGCAAAATGATTTCTACAAAAATCAGCATACTTCAACTAAGTTTTGCTTAACTGCAAAATATAAAATATCCAAATCGGTTCAACGATAACCTAGTTGTTAGAGCGCATGCATACTCACTCGCAGGCACGCACCAGCATCTGTTCCCATACAGACACAAGTTAAAAAAAGACGTTCTTGTAAGGCGTTCTTTTATCAAGAATTTAATATCGTATGATGCTCTTTACACTCAAAATTCACATTTATTAAGTTTCTTGAATTATTACTTTGTTGAAACATACGTTTCCCGTCTTTCTGTACTCTGTATTTAAAACAGAACTCGCTTCCGTTTTCTGTNTATTACTTTGTTGAAACATACGTTTCCCGTCTTTCTGTACTCTGTATTTAAAACAGAACTCGCTTCCGTTTTCTGTTCGAGTAATGTTTTGCTAATTTTCCCCCGCCTCTTTCCATGATTGTAATAGTCTTATTACAGTAAAATTCGATCACCCATGATAGTCGGCAGCGCTCTTTTTAACAGTCGGCGGCTCTTTCTCTCTCTCTTTATCGCTTTCTCTTTTTTCTCTTTCTGTCTTTTTTTCTTGATCTCTTTTTCTCTTTCCATTTTTCTTCTTTTTCTATTTCTCTATTTTTCTCGCTTTCGCTTTCTCTCCTCCCACTTCCTCTCGTTTGCTCTCTCATTCTCTCTCTTTCTCCCTCTCTTCCCCTCTAATTCTCCCTTTCTCTCTCTCTCTCTATTGCGAAAACAGAGCACAGTGTGAAAAGGCTAATATCGTCGCACGATAAAGCCATGCACCNTCTCTCTCTCTCTCTATTGCGAAAACAGAGCACAGTGTGAAAAGGCTAATATCGTCGCACGATAAAGCCATGCACCATCACGCGAGACAGACTTTGAAGAGCGGCTTGTAACAAGGCACTTATTGTGCCGGAGTTATGTCACTATGCATGCAGTCCTCTTGAGAGCACGCTGGTACTAAACAAACAGAGAGTGGAAGCGGTATTTTCAGTGGAATTCACGCAAATGGTTTTCGTGTTGTTTTGAAGGATGGGCCTGAGTGGAGGGTTTCGGTAGTGATAATGATGATGCGCTGAGTGTGAATGGGTCACTTCAAGTTCATCAAAATTACTTAAAATGTGTTGACCCTCATGAAGATGTGTAACACTGTTACTGTTGTTATTCGCCTCTTCCGCATACGTGATAACAGGAATTTTTATATACGCATTATAGCGTGCCAGTTAACTAACTAACTAACTAAAAAAAAAACACTCAGCAGACACTGGAAATTCTAACTAGAAAAACGTTTGATAGAGCATGCATATATATATCAGCTACAGTCTGTTAGAAAAAAAACAACTGTTTACATTAGATACCTTTTAATTACGTTTAGAACGTCGTGTATATTAGTTCGCGCAAAAGTATTTTAGCACGATGTTTACTATATCAGTAGCACGGTCAATATTAAATTCATAAATTGGCCATAATTTTATTTCACCAGCCTCTGCTTTAATTATACGGCTTACTGGTATTGGCTGGTGTTTGATATTCAGATAGTCGAAGCATATGGCTTACGTGACGTAACGGAATACAGAATGTTTGATTATTAAAAATTAAAAATTCTTATTGTGATAATTTCCGCAAACCGAATTGAAGGAGGCGTGTATAGTAAACGCCAGACCTCCAATATCCCTGATCTTCTAGTATTTGCCTGCGCAAAAAAATATTATGCAACGGAAACATGCGCCGGGTTTGTTGAGTGGCAGCTTATCTAACTCACTCCTACGCGACAACGAAGCGCCGTGAAGTCAGCGCGAACCACTCTGTATGGGCTGTCCGTGGTTAAGTAAGCACTTTTGGAACCAACCTTTAAAAAAAAAANAAGTCAGCGCGAACCACTCTGTATGGGCTGTCCGTGGTTAAGTAAGCACTTTTGGAACCAACCTTTAAAAAAAAATCACTGCTCTTTAACTGCATTTATGCTACCGTACACACTGACGTACTTGCTCCTGGTTAAGTTGGTANAAAAAAAAATCACTGCTCTTTAACTGCATTTATGCTACCGTACACACTGACGTACTTGCTCCTGGTTAAGTTGGTAGCGAAAAAAGTAAAAGTAGTTATAAGTTTTGACGTATTGCGAGTGTATGTTAAAAATCATCGCAAATCAAGTTGGTGTTTTTTTTTTCCTTGTACACTTTAGAGTATGAATTGGCATATTACTAACACATTTAGATTCCCAAAAGTTTCAAGATATCACTCGAGTGGCGTATGAATAAAGAAAGCACCCCTTGGCATCATTATTTTTTACGTATGGTGAAATAATACGCAATGTGCATGAAAGTAGATCTTCGGTAGGGCTTTCAAAAGTGTTCGATTACACGTGAACATCTTCCGCCAAACTCTTTCCTTCAAACTATAAGCAGGCACCAAGAGTCACGTGGTGGACTGACGCCGCTTACACAGCGTGGAGCCTACGCAGTTCCTGTAATACACGAATCACTTCTGCCACGGAGTTTGATTGCTTGATGAATTAAATATATTAACAGGGAAAGTAATACGTGGAATCACAGCGAATACAGGAAGCCGTAAAAGAAATGTTTGCGATTTTTCCAGACTTCTTTGGCTCTTCTGTTCATTTAGATAGAAGAAAACAAATTTCCGGGTAGAAGATCTGGAACAAAGGAAACAAGATTAATAGAACTTGGAGAAAAAACAAAAATAATAACCCTTCCTGGCGTGTTAAATTATGAAAACAAAAACAAGAAAAATGGTGAGTACACATGGACACTCTCGAGATTGGTGCAAAATATAATGGAAATGTGTAAAACCTCAAATATAATAAGGCGCAGCCGAAGCTGAATTACGGAGGTCAAATGCTGGAACTGGAACACTGAATAAGCAGGTAAGGAAAATAATGGAAGTGAAGAAATTAAAACATGCAGGATACAATCTTGATGATCGTAACTACTATTTGACGCGAGTTTTGTAATATATCATAATTTAATCGCAAAGGGGATCATTATGGAACTAAAAAACACGATAATGGCGTAGAACAATAACATTAAGTTTAAATTACAACGTGCGTTGCCGGTCAAGCGCACGAGTAGTGTAAACCGTTTCACAAAAGCACTGGATAAGCGCGAGAGTAAATCACAGTCAACAAAACGGTCAAACGAAGTTGATCTTAACATAACGTAATTTACATTCACATGGAGCGGCAGTTCACATGGAGTGGCAGTTCACATGGAGCGGCAGTTCACATGGAGCGGCAGTTCACATGGAGCGGCAGTTCACATGGAGCGGCAGTTCACATGGAGCGGCAATGGACTTGGAGCTTTGGTCTTGTCACTCCTCGCGTGGCCCTGAAACCTCCTCTTAAAATTGCAGAAACGGGTGTCCTTGCGAGAGGCAAGGAGGTCCTCATCCTCCTTCCTTTACGAACTGTATTTGTGATGTTTTACTTGACATTAGTTGCGAGTTGATGTTAGTTGTCTGAACTCTCGATTTCACCCAATTATGTATACTTACAATTTAAATTTCTTTGCAACATATGATAGGCTGTTCACGTTTAATTGAACATTTTTGTAGTAAACGTTTGAAAAATCTCACTGTCCGTACCTGCAGACGTTTTAACGCCCAGCTAAGTTGGCAACGAAGGAGGGTAAGCAGTTTCATTTTGAACATTGAACTAAAAATGTTAGGTGAACATTTGTAAAAACTGTAATTATTTCTTTCGCGTTTTTTTAATGCATATAAGTTTTAAAAACCGGAAAATTTGTAAAATATTTACTTTTCTAATAATTTGACAGTTGCACTAGAACAGCGCGTGGATAAAGTGATCAGTCTCGTTTACAATGTTAGTTTTTCATATGGGAAAATAATACACAATGTGTGCACAAGTGTATCGTAAGCAGGACTTTCGGATGTAGGCCTACTCAGTTAAGCGCGATCAGCCTATATAAATGTGTATTCTTAGCATAAATATTTTTAATTGGAGCTTACCACTTCCCCTTCCCTGAGTAAAGTCGCTTATGATGAGTCCCCGTGGTCGAAAGTGTTCTCTACGAACTGGCCTCCCGTCCCATGACCTGCCCTAAGACGACTCGCATTAAGCCAGTCCTTGATTCCAGCTGCATAAAAAAGCCAGTTTCATATGTGACTGTAATTAATATTGACAGTTGGAGTGCTACACAGAGTTAGCAATTACGAATAAGTGTCTGGCGTGGATGTTAAAATCTAGCACATTATATTAAAAGTATTAATTCTCACGACATGACAAACTGCATGCATATTTTCTCCCGATGACAAACCAGTGCTGTAATGACATTGTGCTTAAAACATTAATTTTTGCAAAAGTTAACATCAAGTGACGCTATCGCGTTCTAAACGCTCGCCAAAATTCACCTTTCTTCTTTCGCCTTGTCGTGACGTCATGAGTCTGATGCGAGCTATCCGTTGTCTTTGTTCCGTTNAAAATTCACCTTTCTTCTTTCGCCTTGTCGTGACGTCATGAGTCTGATGCGAGCTATCCGTTGTCTTTGTTCCGTTGAATGGGACGCGTGAAGCATGTTTGCTTGTGAGAAATTGTTTTAATGTCCTGGGCACCGACAGTAACGAACTAAAAATGCCGAGACATTTTATATGGTTTACTGCACTACATTGCATTTAGCATGGGAGGTGTATTCCTAAACAAAAATAATATTTTTAAAATCATCACTAATTTTAATAGTGGTATTTTTTAAAGCCAGTACTCCCGATATGGTCGTCTCAAAAGAAAACATTGTTATTTTCCAAACAATAGTTCCGTTGCGTGTAAAATAGTATCCATCATTATGTGATTTAACAAATATGCGCGTTCGGAGATAAATATAGTGCAACACATTTTTTGTACACATTACAACGCCATTAAAAATTAATTGTAGTAAGGTACATGTGGGACCGACTGATGACGTCACGCCTGTGACAAAACGTTTAGCGGTCATGTTATCACTGTCTGTAATTGAATATTTTAACTACAAATAACTTTACCGACTTCAGTGTTATGTAATAAACCATGCATATATAATTACGCGTGTGAATAAAAATAAATGTTCAAGTCTATTTAATTCATATTTATTCAATTAGCATATTTCCTGTTGTCCACAATAAATAATGCTCATCGGGCTTTGCTTTCATTTCACCGAATGATATGCATAATGTAAACACGCAGCAATTGAATTATATTAATGAGGCCGATAAAATATTTCTGTAGCGTGAATCGTTACTGTGTCGTTAAAACATGCCAGAAAAAAGGGGGGAGGGGAATATTTGTGTGGATGAGAGAGGATGTCATCCTGCACAGCGAGATAATTTTTGCCAAAGGCATTTTTATATTCAAATCTGCACTATTGTCTACGACAATTTCTTACAGTCAGGAACGAAAACGATAACGCAAACCCTCAGTAACTTCACCAAGGTAGCGGAAGTGGAAGTTAGCTTGCGTCACCCCCAACTCTTCCCTTTTTAACAGCCACAGCACGTTTGGGATTGGCTTGTTTGGGTCGTAGCAGGGTTGTTTTATTCACAGTGATGTAGTTACTGGTCGAACTGTTTTGCAGAGCACATTAAGATCGCCAGAACGCTGTGTCCACCTTGATAGGACAAAGACGCCATGGGTATGGCGTGTAAAACCGAAAATTAAATGAAAAATTATTACAAATGACGTACGCCATTGCAGAATGTGTCGTCACACAAAACTTAGACGATGATATGGCGAGTAAACATTAGTTGTTGCCAACATATATAGTAAACAATGTCATTAGAACATATCAGAAAGAATAAGGTCAACATTTTATAAACAAAATGCTATAAAAAACAACCTAAATATTTACCAAACGAACGTACAAGTCGAAAAAAAAAACAGATTAACTAAAAAAAAATAACTCGGGACAACACAATTAGAGCGACACAGGCCAACACTGAGGCGAACACACAAATATCTGCACAAAACTAGACAACACAACGACGACACAGAAGTACCAACTATGCACTTCTATTTTGTTGTCGTTGTCTCGTCCAGTTCTGTTCTGATATTTATCTCTTTGCCTCAGTTGTAGTCTTTCTTGTCCTTGTTTTTGGAGTTAATCTGTTTTCTTCTGACTTTGTTGTTCGTTCGTTTGGTTAATCGTACCGTTGTTTTTNATTCCGTAGTTTTTTGGTCTCTTTTCGTTTGTTGAATTTTAAATAAATTTCATGTAATTTTTTTTACGAATTTTTATAATGAATGTTTACTATAGCTTGTCGTAATTTGTTTTTATTCCACTGTTTGGGTATTCTGTGACGATATAGCTCAGGAATGGCGTACGTCTACAATACTAAGTTTTCTTAAATTTTATTACTCACTCTCACTGCTATAATCTTTCAAAGAACACATGTGAAACCGAACCATAAATTAAGAGAATTTTGAAACACACAACGTTTTGCGATAATGAAACGAAAAATTAACCACATCTATGCATCTGGAAATACATTGGGTACTAAAACTCTACAATCAAAGTCGCCATTTCGACATCTTCGCTGACTAAGTGTATAGGATAGGAAAATTAATTTCAGGGATTTGATTCCACTGAGGAGCATCCAAACGTGGACTTGTGGCATCTTAGTAGCCGGGTTAAGATTATTCCCGTACTAAAACAATTTCGACACGCCGATAAATAGCGCTTCGCTGCGACTGCAACACTAGTTCCTCTGTTGGCGATCCCGAAACCAGGGTACTTCGTCTACGTCACAATTACAATTGCAGACACAGCAGTGGCCATGTTTTTGTATTTTTTCCGCAAGGCGTTGTAAGCCACACAGGCTGCATCGTGGCGTCGACTGCCCGATCTATGGGGGAAGAGTTCACGGCCTTTCGATGAAGGAGTGTCTAGCTCTCACCTGGTATGACCAGATCCAAAGCCCCAACCTGATTCATAGCTGCACTAGATCACGCTAAACAAGTACCGAGACCCTCGTACTCAGCACTATGCGTGTAGTTTGTCCGGGGTACTATCCACATCCCTGGTGTCTCTCCAGGACATCACACTCAACAAGTACCGAGACCCTCGTACTCAGCACTATGCGTGTAGTTTGTCCGGGGTACTATCCACATCCCTGGTGTCTCTCCAGGACATCACACTCAACAAGTACCGAGACCCTCGTACTCAGCACTATGCGTGTAGTTTGTCCGGGGTACTATCCACACACCTGGTGTCTCTCCAGGACATCACCGGGGCAATAGTGCAGCTCGACGCCAGACCATTCACGAGCAAGAGGACGCCTCCAGATCTCCTCTAGCACGCAGAGTCAACCACTGCCGCCACGAACACACCTTGGGTCGGTCACCAGATAAAACCTCCAGTAGGGCCAAACCGATCACCCGCGGCACTTCTTCCTGACCCCGACACTGGTGGGTTTACTTACAAAGCAGGACCAACCGCTAGGTCGCATACATAATGGTGAGTGACCATTGGGCGAACATGGGCAGCCCTTCCCATCCCAATGCCCGGAATTCCTCTTCCGTCATCCCGGCCGTTATACTGTCCCCGAGTTCAAGGTCAGTTCCACCAGACACATCTCCGTCACAGCAGTACTGTAGAGGCCTGGGTGGCCTTGCGGTTAGAATGGTGGCCCACCACCACGGCAACCCGGGTCGGAATTTTCTCCACTGGCCGTTAGTTTTTTTTTTTTTAGGATTTTATTTTTATTCCTCTCTTGCATTCCGCCCTTCCCCGTCTCTGCTTCTCAGTTCGTTTCGCATTTTCAGGGGCAACGGTTCTGGCAGGCTTCGCCTGAAACTAAAGGCTGTTCACGGTAGAGTGAGCACTATTCAAATCAACCTTTGAAAAAAAAATCAGTGCCCATTATCTACACGTATACTACCATACGCACTGGTACGAAGCTCCCAGTTCAGTTGGCAGCGATTTATCAAAAATAGTTATAAGACTTGATGTAGTAGTGAGGGTGAAATATGTGAATTTATGGGTACTGTAGTTTATGGATTTTTGTTTTACACACATAAGAGAACTTATATGCAATTAATTTATTAGGACATTAACTTTCCTAAAAATGCTTTGGTTTCAACTTGGATGACGTACGAATAAAGAGAAACGGTCCATGGAAATGTTAATGTTACAAATGGCGAAATGGTGCATAATGAGATGGTATATCATAAGCAGGACTTTCAAAAGTGCTCAATTGGCAGTGCACAGCCTACACATTGGCGTGTGGCGAAGTGTTGCAAGGATAGCTGGTGCTTGCTCAGTACTGTGCACACTCGGTGCACGCAGCAGGAACCAGTAACCAGAGTGGAGCCGGTAGAAACTGAATGTACTGCGGCCACTCACGAGAGAGCGCCGAGACACCTATTACACACGTGCTGTGACGTCAACTGCACTACTAAGTTTAACTGGCCGATGTGTGAACTAGCAAACTATTGGGTATAGCACAGAGAATAACACAGCTTACCTTGCAACAGCTCACCACACGCCGCTGACAGCCTATTTCTTCACTATTATTGGTGCCAACCCCGCCACGAGGTGCAGCTGTGCGCGTTTGCTATGTTTTACATGCTACTGCGCGAAATGTCCGCTCTTGCAGGAACTTGTGCTGCCCATCCCCATATTCCTGCTTGGATGTTACGCCTTGGCTGGCAGGACTGCGTTCTCTGGCGCGCCAGTCAATGGAAGTATCTCGTGGTTCCTGTGGCTAGTGGGACTGTGGTCTCTGGCGCGCCAGGCAACTCAAGTATCTCGCGGTTCCTGTGGATGGAGGCAGATACGGCGGAGAGGAAGACGTTAGATTGTGATAATGGAGTTAGTGCCATCTCCAAAGGATGCGGCGCGGTGATGCTGCTAGCTTCGTTACGTGCCTCTGCTCACTTACCCTCCCTCTACCCTAAACGATTCTGTCTTTGAATGCTCTCGAACACTTTCTCGTATTACATCATCGCCGAATTACAAACGGCCGTCTTCTAAAGGGGGAGCGGGGGAGTTTGCTTGTGTGAACAGCGCCGCACCGCCTGCCTTTGTTCGAGCTTATCTCCGCCCGGGACCAGCTCTCCCTATAAGCCTTTTGACGACGTTACACTCGCGTGTTCTTTCGTCGCTGACGTATTTACAAGTTTATTTCCATAGTGTGAAACAATGAATACCTCTTTTAGAGAATCATTAAGCTATTTTTTATGTACTATGCGAATGTTATGAATTTGTTTTGCGATACAGCTAAAATATGCAGCTATTGTATATTTATTGACGAGCATGTCATCTACTAAGTGTTAATACTGTTTCGTGAAAGCTCAAAGTTGTTTATGATATCTTTTACATTAAAAAAATACATATTAGCTTTAGTTTACATGTCGCATACGCTAACTCTTTATTTGCATATTTCGCTCTTAATTATATTATAAAACTCGCTAATGAGATAACAGCAAAGTTTGTGAAGGCGAGAATAAACTCTGTATATAATATGCGCGTGCTCGTGCATGTGCGTGCGCGCGTGTGTGCTTTGTAAACTTGTATGTTATGTAAGAAACTCTTAAATTTGTTTTAATATTTCGAGATAAGTTACAGTATTACATAGTTCACGATATATCGTGGAATATGCACTCCGTGAGATAAATGTATCTGAAATAATCTGTGAAATATTTTAGAATGTTCAGTTTTTTACTCAAATCTTTTATTTAAATATATTGAGTATGTAAACGGGGTTATGTAATATTTAAATTTTGCAGGAATTATTTTATTTTAAGAAGCTGAACAAGGTACCTTGAGACGTTTGATTCTGTGATCAAAATATTTATTTTATTAAAATCAAAACTCTTGTAACTGTAACTAATTTTCAGACAATTGAAATGAGTAAACATTATGGAAAAAACTTTCACACATCATACGAAAACATGGGGATTAATATTCAAAGCCTCTTGAAAATGTCCGTAACCTTAGAGGCGTTCAGGCACGCCGAACTATATCAATTATAAAAAAAAATAAAAGAAATAATTAAAAGACTTAGGAATTCAAACGATCTTGCTTCTTAACAAAATTTTGAGGAGGTTTAGTTAATAGAAGATTAGTGCATAACGCCTAGGGAGTCGGCAGCCAGCAACACATTGGAAGTGTACGGCGGGACAGTCGCGTTGGTACTCCGCAGGCGAAGTAGCTCAAGGAGGTTCGGGTGAATCTAAAGCACTGGTAGAGGTGAAACACGTGAGTCCTGTTCGGAAAGGAAAGTTCAGGCGTCGAGTGGGGTTGTCCGACGTGAATAACAGAAGCAGGAACCAATCCAGACCGATTAAAATACAGCGAAAATAATGCACGGGCGACCTTCGGGGTCTTATTTCTCTCTCGCAGTCGCACCGCAGGTGGCGAAACATCAAACAATAAGATATATAAAGTAACATGGTTAAACATCGTGCAAGAGCTTCAGATGGAGAAGGAACACGAGCTCAAGAAAATGCCAGTGGGCTGTGAAACCAGAGGTACTAACACTGCAATTAATACACACCTAAAAAAAAAGTGTTGCACCATTTGAAATTGGTTGCACATTAAAGACATTCGCTGGGACCATCGGTGCATTAAAAAAAGACATACGTCACGTCTGGCGTGGTATTCCTTACAGGCAGTGTGAATTTCATGCCATACTTACTCTTGGGGCGTGAGCAACCAAGTAAGTTAGATATCCCGGAGGTGCAGAACTTTATTTTGAGGTGTGTATTACATAAACATGAAACAAAAAACAACACAGAAACTATCATGAATTATCCTGCTTTAACTGGAGACGATTTTATATATATATACACACACGTTGTCCTGGAAGATCTCTTTTAATTGAAAAGTGAACATAGGTTGTTAGTAGCCAGATATGAAATTCGTAATTATATACTTCGAATAGTTAGTTCAAAGTGAAGGCAGAGCACATTCTTGCGTACATTAAAACGAACCTCATCTCGATCGAGATGGTGGTGCTGAGTCATTGCGCTTCTAGCACGGGCAAAGCTGTCGGCTGCGTAATTCCAGAAGCGATTCCACTCGGGCAGGGTACAGGAAGAAGGAAGTCCTCAGATGTGTAGACTAATTTCAATCGAAAGAGCACCCCTGAAAACTGTAAGAATATGCTATCTTTATTGACCAGTCTGGCCAAATTAAAACACCAGAACGAGAAAATTAAGTAATGAGTTCCTGGAATTGGCATTTTCAGTGATAATTAACTGAGTACTTTTGAAATGAATCTTCGAAAACTGTCACTCCCCTGTGTGCGTATATTTTAACGGGTACACTGACCGGCATGCGCCCAATTAAAGTTGGCAACGACGTAGGAAAAGTAGTTCCACGTGTCGACGTTGAATTTAAAAAATCAGGTAAACATCTTTGAATACTGAAATTATTTTGTTTATTTTTTCTGTTTTTAATGCACGCGTGTGTAATAATTCGCAAATTTGTGGCATATTTACTTTTATAATAATTTCACAGTTTCACTTGATCGACGTAATAATAAAGTGATGAGGCTCATGACAATGTTAATGTTACATTTGGTGGAAGAGTACACAATATGCATACAAGTAGATCTTAAGCAGGGCTGTCAAAAGTGCTCCGTTTACTGTTAATAACCTATAAAGTCCATCCACGTAACCAAAGACCGCAATACTCACAGTTAAGTGGACAGCAAACTACGAGAAGTAGTTCCTGTTTAGACGTCTTGTTAGTTGTAAAGTAAAAAATGGCTGTCAGTTATAATTCAGTTTCTTTTTTGTCGTATGCAAATAAGAATGAAACTTACCGTGAATGTAACTCTTGTATGGGTCTAATATATCGTCTCTTGACTGATGCAGTGTTCAAGTTACCTGTTACATTGTTTGGTTTTGGTTTTTTCCTGTCCGCGCTCGCTCGTGTCAACAAAACAGAGTTTCACGACCGACGCGATTTTGAGTGGCAATTCGCAACTTCTAAAATAGTCTCTTCATTTAAGTAATAAATAAAGGTTTTTTTTTCTGTGTGAAGCGACACTGTTCTTTTATTGCTTTCTGCTATATTTTAACGTAGCGTATCTCGAAAAGTCTTGAAATTTCACATAATATGCCAACCTGGAAAATGTGCTATTTACATACAATTGAAGTCAGTTGGAATAAACTTGCAGAAACTTCGGATGAGTGTGCTTGTTATATTTACGATGTGTTACAACTGAGAAAGGTTTTAATGAATGTGTGTGTTATTTAGTATTTACGTGATTCCCCAATTTACGATTTGACACTACGGCGCACAAGTAACTCGTTTTGAAAAAAATAACGCCATGAAAATGTTTTATACTGCACGTCAAACATTTCCTGGTCGTTAGAAATACGTTAAAACGGTGATGTAACGTCTATTAAAAGGGCTTAATTAGCATGAGCCGTTATATTAAACAGTAAGTACTAATTTCCGTGGTTAACCTTCCAGGAAGGTTGGACAAATCTTCACGGTAGGCAATTTTGGGGGGAAATCAGATTGTATATTAGATGTGTGGATGTAGTTTCATTAAATACACTGTCATCAGATAGGTATTGGGTTGTTAGTATTCTGGTGAAGTTACGCCCACATTAGTGCAGGCGTTTAAATTTTATAAGAGAAAAGTAGTTTTTTTTCGTAATCAAAGCAGTAGGCCAAGCAGCGCTACATGCTTTAAAAATTTGTTGCTGGACGAATTTTCACGAAATTTTCATAGAGTGATAAATATTTCCTTGGAAGTATGGTGTAAAAATTTGGATCGATTAGGTTCAGTTATTGAGTTTCATGACTGTGATTTTCGTAATTTGAATTTTAATAGCAACGACCGCCATTTGCTTAGCGTATTTAATGATTTGTGAAGTATTTATGCAATAAGTTCTGTGCTCTTTAAGCAGGAACTTAGATTTATGAATACCGAGTAAACATGATATTTTGTAATAGTATACCAATAAAATGCACTTAAAAGGATTTTAGTTAGCAAACCGTTTTCCTTAATTATATTCGTAAATGTTGTTAAAGACAATTATTATGTTATTTATCGATGGTTTAAAATATGCTGTCTTCTGCATGAAGGAAATAAATTCACCTTGTTGTCTAAAAGTGTGTTTTATTTCCGAGTATGACGCGTATAACAGGCGAGCACTTCAGCTATTCGCATTTTTAAAAGGTGCAAGTTCTAAACGGTGTAGCTCTGTTTTTATAACGGGAGAAAGAATCATATTTAACTCTTCTGCTTTTCTGTTGACAGCTTAAACAAAAACGCATTTTCTAATGACTTCGGAAGTGTTGACCACGGTTGAAGGCATTTAATTTTCGTGCAAACAGAAAGAGAATCGCGGACAATATTTACAAACCAAACTAATATTATTTACTGAAATTAACGTATACGTTTTATAGGGTTGATTACAATATGTATTCCTTTTGATTTTTATTTAATGAGTGTGCATTGGGCATTAAACGGCTGATGTTTGCATCAGCTGAAAGTCACACGGTGGTGTTTATTTTGATATACGGAAAGATACGCAACCAACGGACCGGAAGTGGAAACTCAGCAGGACTTTCAAAAGTGCTCACTTTACCGTGAAGAACCTTTACAAAAGTGAGTGTATCAGGAAACAGTATAGAATTAGAGGGAAGGAAGAGAGTATGTAGAATAATAAATGTTAAAACTTACTTAAATGAAATATATCGTATCCCAAAGAGGGAAAAATTTGTTGTAAACACACACGCATTGAGATTCCAATTCAATTCCTTTTAAACTGTCAACAGTTTGGCCATTAATCTGCCCATTATGAGCTACTGGTGCAGACACCTGTAATATATAGATGTGGGCACCAAATAGAGACCATATTTGATATTTTATCAGTTTTACAATTCTAGGAGCCTTCGTATTTGTCAGATGGAAAAGCGTAACAAGTTTGGCAGATGTATGAAGTAACATGAGGAGTCACTTATCTTTCCATTAGTGTTCTGAAGGACTAACACATGCGTGAAAAGCGCTCTAAGTGCAAGAGGATGGGGGTATTCACAGTTCGCGTACCAACATTAGACTTAGGTGATTTATAAAGCTGGCAATCTGGGCGCAAACAAACATAGGTATAAATCACAAGTTTAAAAAAAAGTGTGCGAAATTAGTGACAGTTTTTTTTTTTAAGTTGTATTAACGTAGATAGCTTTAGTGTTTCTCTTGTGGGTTTAGGGCAGTTTTCTGTATAAAGGTTCTGCGTTTCGGAGCTTGCAAAATTAACTTTACTTGTGTACCCTAGAAGTTTTTTTTTTAATATTAACAAAATGCAGGGTTGTAAATCTTTCCCTGTTGGAAATGTTTATAATATATCGTTCATAATGTTAGTGTAGAATAATTTTACTAACTTCATTTGACCAACTTGTGAGTTTTACTAATCCTAGAGAGTCCCGAGGATAATCTACCTTCGTGTAATTTACGCCAGTGTGTCAATCCGAATGTGTATAGTTCCGTACAGGTGCGTGCCAAACAACTGTCGGACAAAATACGTCAAATAATGCGTCGTGTCCAAGAAGCGTGTTGTAGTGCAGCTTCTGCTACTGCTTGACAAAGTCAAGTGAAACCCTGGGGAATATGTTAAACACTAGCCCTTCCCCCTTTCTGTGTGGGCCGCGGTGGTGTAGTGGTCAGACTACTCGCCTCCCACCTTGGCGAACCGGGTTCGTTCCCTGGCGGGGTCGCTCCAGGATTTTCGCATGTGGGAATCGTGCCGGACGATGCAGCCAGTAGGCGGGTTTTCTCAGGATCCTCCATTCCTCCCCGCCCTTTCATTCCGTTTTACTCGTTCCTAATCGATGTAGCAGCTTCAAGGTCGGGCACACAGTTCCGACGAAGCATGTACAAGCGGGCCACATGCAGACTGAAGACTTTAACTACCTGCTGTCAGCAATAACAGTTATAATATGTTCGCGGTTCCTTCGCACTTTCAGGAAATAAACTTTTGAGATATCACCCTATGTATGACGTGATTGTTTGATTCCTTATCCGTCCATATATCACAACCGTTTTATACTTGTGTAAACATAAAAGGACTCTATTTTTTGTTAAATTGATTTTATACTTATACCTATTCCATTTATAAATAATAATATTTATTTTATAAATATGTGAATAAAAGCAACGAGAAAATATGTGTGTTGGTAATGCATAGTAAGAAATTGTTCTTATGCAAAAATTTGTTAAACTGAGAGCTCGCGAATTATGCGCGTTGATCTTCTGGTGTAATTTTTTAGAGTAAGTTAAGCTTTGTTTTCCTGAGATGGAGGAATATCGTGAAAGTGGAACTTCAGCGGGGTTTCAGAGAAGTTGAAACAGCTTATAGCGGTGCTGTACAGGCGGGCCGAACTCTTGGGCGTAGCTGTACGAACGGCAGTGTCGACATTGTAATGCCGCTCCAGTTGGCATGTCTCATTAGAATGGCCGCCGCCCCGCCNCCAGGCGCACCGGGGCTTTGTGGCCAATCCGCGCTGCAGCTATACATCACGTGGATCCCTCCAGCCCTTCATGCAGCACAACCAAGCCCCCCCTTTGTCCCATGCGCAGGAGCTAATCACTCGTGGCAGGGACCGCTGTTCAGTTCGCCGAGTATAATCGGGACTTAACTGTAGCCTCGCGTCGCGGAAGTTCACGTGGACGATCGTTTTTCCCTGCATTTCCTGAAATAATTGTCTAAAATGTCGTGGGACAATCGACGAGGATAAAATTGATGAACGAAACCGGAGAATGAGTTTTATTATTTCTTCATTATTTCGTTGTATAAATTATGTGGCATGGTGATCTACCCCATATTTAAATATATGAGCAATACACATAAACCATTATAATTATGTTTGTCATATATATATGAGATGATTCTATGGAAAATGAGGTAAAAGAACAGCACCACTTATGATCAAATGTGATGGTTAAAGAAAAGACACGCTGTTGAAAATCGGCAATTAATTTTTTTTATTAATGCGTGTGAGTGTGTGAGCGGTGCGCGCGTTTCTTTATAGGCGTGCGTGTGTGTGCGTATCCCGAGCACTGGTCCACTGCACACTTCATTCTACCGCTCTTCAAACCACAACCGTATTTCGGCGTATAACGACCGGCAAACAGCAGACCTTACGAAAAGGCCCCAAATAACTCGTATGCATTTACAGGAATTAGTTTCCTCTTCTGTGCTTACGATTTTTTAAAACCGACGTTTAGCTTACGTCTGAGTACGAAACTGTTATTTCGGTTCCCCGCTTCATTGGCATGCGTTAACATTTAGCCTTTAATTCTTCATCACGCACTAAAAGTTTTTTTTTATCGCTTCCGTTCTCTGCTGTGTGTAACTTTACTGGATCGCCCTGACAGAACGAGTTGTTCCATTGCAGCAGCAATACTGAGAACCACATAATACAGAAAGATAACTTAAACGGATTNGCGGAAGTTCACGTGGATTATCGTTTTTCCCTGCATTTCCTGAAATAATTCTCTAAAATGTCGTGGGACGATCGACGAGGATAAAATTGATGAACGAAACCGGAGAATGAGTTTCATTATTTCGTTGTATAAATCATGTGGCATGGTGTGATCTACCCCATATTTAAATATATGAGTATTACACATACAGCATTATAATTATGCTTGCCATATATATATATAAGATGATTCTATGGAAAATGAGGTAAAAAAACAGCACTACATATGAGAGAATGTGATGGTTAAAGAAAAGACACGCTGTTGAAAATCGGCAATTAATTTTATTTATTAATGCGTGTGAGTGTGTGAGCGGTGCGCGCGTTTCTTTATAGGCGTGCGTGTGTGTGCGTATCCCGAGCACTGGTCCACTGCACACTTCATTCTACCGCTCTTCAAACCACAACCGTGTTTCGGCGTAAAACGACCGGCAAACAGCAGACCTTACGAAAAGGCCCCAAATAACTCGTATGCATTTACAGGAATTAGTTTCCTCTTCTGTGCTTACGATTTTTTAAAATCGACGTTTAGCTTACGCCTGAGTACAAAACGGTTCTTTCGGTTCCCCACTTCATTGGCATGCGTTAACATTTAGTCTTTACTGCTTCATCACGCACTAAAAGTTTTTTTTTATCGCTTTCCTTTTCTGCTGTGTATCACTTTACTGGATCGCCCTGACAGACCGAGTTGTTCCATTGCAGCAGCAATACTGAGAACCATATAATACAGAAAGATAACTTAAACGGATTCTCATCTTCTGCGCGTGTATCCAACTTTGGCTTTCCCCGTCAACTTTCGAAATTGGCCAATAGTGATGAACGCGTTTGATTACATTTAAACTTTTAAAATGCCCAACCTTTTATATGAATAAAATACTTTAACCCTTTCATTCCCACATTAATTTGTGGTTTGTGGTTTTGCAAATAAGACATGTTTCGATCAATGCTCTACTTACGATGACAAAAAAAACTCGTTTCGTTAACACAACCAATAATCTGTAGGCTTTGTGTAGAGTGATCTGTGACGTGAATCAGTCATGGCGTACAGAGCAGTAGCGTGGTTTACTAATAAGTAGGGCCAGTGACTTTTCTCGCAAAAATCGGAGCACACAGTAGACTTCAATACTATATACACACCTCAGCTGTTGTTATACCTCCATTGGCTGCTGGTGCCGTGTCCGTCTTAGACCAAGCCACTCAGGACTAAGTAACTCCGACACTGAACCTTCGTGATTCGTGCGCAAACGGTTGACACGGGCCAGAACATTTTTTAGCCAATCAAAGAAGCTGGACGACCCTGCAGTGCTTTGGACTGTACCTTGTCTCGAAATCTTTTCGCGAAATATCACTGCCCCTACTAATAAGTTACCTACAATGAAGAGCACTGGACACTGAGCTTACCAGTGTACAGCACTGGACAAATATAGCCTTCCTGTGCAACATGTAGACAATTGTCTACACTGGTCTTGAAAGGGTTCACCAACTCGAATAGATTCTATTTTCATTCAAAGTAGGTTAAAGGAAAAGTATAAACATCTCAAAGTACCTACTTACATAAGCAGTGTTCTAACCTCAAATATTATCGATGTTGTTTCTGGTAAAGCCATTGGCAGAAATACAGTTCAGTGTTTACATACGGAGAATGGTTACCACGCAGCTCGCGTGCGCACTCTGTCCCAGACTTCTCTCTTAAGCTGAGAACATGTTTTTAGAATGGGTGTTGTCGAAGTCGGTCGCTTCCTACTAACCTTTTTTTTTCCCCCCTCCCCTTCTGCCGCGGTGGCGCAGTTCTAGAAAATTACGCCGAAGGGACAACGCACTTCTTTCGTGCGCACTCAGTGTAATAATATTTTACATAGGAACTATTTATTACCAGGCATTACCAACGCACCTATCTTTCCCCTGCTGTTGCTCATATTAATTATAAGTATAATATTATAAATTATAGGTAAAATATTACTAAAATTTCAACCTACCCAAAAATACGATAGTTTATGTCAACACAAGTATAAAACGTTTGAGTTGCATGCCATATTTTGGAAACATCCAAACACGTCATGCATGGGGTGATTTTTTCAAACGTTTAATTCTTTTCAAATGTATTTTTAGAAAGGAACTTGGATTGAAAAAGAAATCCCCATACGGTTCCCGCATGGGGCAGGTTCACGTGAACAGTATGAGATGAGGATGGAGCTAATCGGAGCTGGCTGTCCTACGCGAGGTACATACGTGTCACTCCGGCCAGCCTAAAGAATGCATGAGGCGAGACGATATGAGGGAGGAGACGCAGCGGAACGAAGACGGGGGCAGGAAACGGGAGAGCCCTGAGAAAAACTCCACACCACGGCAGTACCCGCCACGTGCCCTGTCCGGAAATTCCCCGTCCGCTGGGACCAGATATCAGAACCTGTTACATCAGAAGGGAGGGCGGTGGCTAACGAACTGAGCCAACAGTAAGTCCGAATTTTAGATTACTTTTTAAAAATTAATTTTAATACATGTTTTGTTCAGTAGGAGAAACTTTGGGAAAAAATTATACAAACGTACAAGGAGGAAAAAAATATACACAAAGTGCACTTGAAACAAACACACACATATATGCCATTTGGGGGAGCCACGGACTCGTATGTCGTTTGTGTCTATGCGTGTGTATATATATATATATATATATGTATATATATATATAGGCTTTTCACTGTAAAGTGAACATTTTTGAGGTCCTAGTTACTTTTTCCTATCAGCCATTTTTATCTTTCTACCTATTTTTTAAAACAAATATTGCAGTGTAAGTAATAAACACGGTGTATGTATTTCACCGGATACGAGAGTTAACATCTAAGGCTACAATAAAATTTATTTATTGACTATCATTCCAATTGAGAGGTTTTAAAAAGGTGCTCACTTTACCGTGAATAGTTTATAGACACACGCACACACACACACACCATAGATATGCGGCGCCCCAGGTGGTAATTCTTGGGGCACCACGGCATGCTGCTAGAAAGATACATCAATACCGTGTTCGGGAGTGGGCGTTACGATTGTCGTCAGTGCTTGGTTCTGGCCGGGGCGAAAATAAACACGAGGTGGAGGCGGCGTAAGCCGCGCGTCACGGCGCCTGGGACGTCACCGTGAAATTGGGAGGGCAGGCGTCGACCCGTGGT
>NQII01000807.1:377135-398372 GCA_002778355.1 Clitarchus hookeri
TCTGGACACACAACGCGAATCAGGCGTGCGGATATTTGTCCACTAAGTTGCTTTAGCAGTTTCGCTCGGAAAATCACACGATGTGGGCTAATGTTCTTCTCGGCTTCAATTGAAAGGGTACGTGTAATTAACGCACGGTTATGTTTATTATTGGAAATTAATTTGACATGGATTGGTGAACACGAAATCAGCATCCGTAATTCCTAATATAGTTTCCTCGCTGTTCTTTCTTTATTACAGAAACAATTTTTATCGTAGCTTTGGCCTTTTTATTTTGAGTGGTTTAGTTTAAGGCATCTGTAAATAGCCTTTATTTAGTTTCCTTTTTAGCGAAAATTTATTTAGTCCGAATGTTATAACTTTTTCATTTAACATTTAACTTAATTAGGTGTAATGCTAATTGTGAAGTATTAAATTCCATCCGAATCCACAGAGTTGTTTCCATTAACACACATGTTTAAATCAAGTATTAAATAAAATCAAAGATATTATTTTCGTGTAGCACATACTTTTTGGTATGACGCATATTTTGCCAGTAATTGCAAGTTACTGTTCATTGCGTATTTAAGTATTTAGGCCTAATGACTAAGTGAAATTATAGTTTATCTTAAAAATCTTCCAGAAAAACATTTTATTTATCAACATGTTGTCAAATTTGTAAATAACAGAATTTATAGTCGGCTCAGCGACAACAGAGTTAGTTGAAGAGATTACTCACACGAGAATGTGATACCATGAGTACGTTTTTCCTTTGAATCTATAAAGTAAACTCGATTTTTTTTTTAATCCGGAAATTTACGACGATAGTAATTCGAGTGATCGAATTTCGATTTTAAATACCGACAGTAACAAGAAAATTAAAGCAGGGTGTCATCGTTTGTTTATTCTTTGCTTGTTTTCTAAGTTTTGGCAAGTGAAAGANTCGAGTGATCGAATTTCGATTTTAAATACCGACAGTAACAAGAAAATTAAAGCAGGGTGTCATCGTTTGTTTATTCTTTGCTTGTTTTGTAAGTTTTGGCAAGTGAAACATGCTGAAAACAATAAATATATGCAGAACTAGGCAGCCATTAAAGATAAGCAATTCAGGTTGAAGACAAAAACTTGGTAAATTACAAAATAGTCGGCGGTGAAAGTCACCACGTGTCGCTATCGCATATATAATTTCTTATTTCAGCAATTGTACCTGGTGAGACCATCAGACAGCCAACTAAGTGCGATCCTCATGTACTTTCCTAAAGATATATATTTTCTGTAACGCTGTTTTTGCACGCTACTATTTAAATCTATGTGTAAAAATAGGCCCGGTGTTCGATTGTTCTCTTGAGTTTGAGTATTAGAAGGTCACCAGGAACGGAGTTCGTTGCACAGACTGGAACTTTGGGTCATACCGCACCTCGTCTGTCTGTAGTTATGTAGTTGGTAGACAAGAGAAGTTGATATGCGTTACTGTCTTTTATATTTGATGAAATGTTTGGAAGTCTTACAATGAGAAAAAAACCATGGTTTTAGGAACTATATAGACTGTTAAAATTGAGACTTGCCATCTGGTGGGTTTTTAGGTTCCATCTAAATGTTAACATATATATAGTAATGCCAACAGAAGTGTTTGTTGTCTGCCTGCCTGTAATTGTATTATATGTTAACGGAAATACAACAAAATGCTTGTGATACTCGACATATTTACCAAACACGTCACGCGTGAAGTGTTTTCTCAAAGGTTTGGTTTAAAAAGTGTGAAGGAACTTGGAATATACTATGGACGTGTAGAACTGGGAGCAGTCTTCGAACGGCGAAGCCCTGTGTGCACGCCGGCGGTGGCGCTTGCCAGAGGTGTATCAGTGTCCTGCCTCGTCGGGCAGAGTAGACAGGAGCGAGTGGTTCCAGGACAAAGGACCTCGGTTTTTATTTCACCAGGCGCGCGTCTAGTTTCAAGGGCGGAGTTAGCGCGTATCGAGATGGACTCGGGGGGGACTCGTAAACTGCGTTGCTGATCCGCCACACAAGGGGAGTTTCACGAGTGACCGTGGGGGGTGGGACTGGGCTGTGGGGGGTTGGTCGGCAGTTCGAATTGAAGGGTGCAAAGTGGTTCCGCAGGATCCGCCGAGCAAAATGAGTGTGTTTCACGGGGAGCGGGGGGTTGGAGCGACGAAGGGGGGTGGAACGACACGGGCGTCCTGCATTGTTCTGAATATCCCGCCCAGATCTGGACTCGCTGTAGGAAATCGCTGGAAGTGAAATGCCACCGGCGGACTGAATGTTTTCATGGCGATTGTGCCGGGTTTGGTCTGGACAATGAAAGGGGGTCGAGGGAGAGGTTTTTCAGGATCCAGAAGTTAATGCCCGGGCGGGTAAGGGCCTCCCGACGTCCACAGCAGTGATATTTCTCAGCCACAGGGGTTCCCTCCCTCCTTCCAAACCCGAACACTATTAACAGCTGTCGCTTACTGCGGAGGGGAAAAACGCGAGGTGACTGCCGTTTCCGCTACACGACTCGACTGCGAGTTAGCCACGCCCCGCCCCCGGACACGCGGCAACTTGCTTTGCAGGTCCGTGTGGCGTGTGGTAGGTACAAGCGCCCCGTCCACCGCAGGCTGCGAAGCTTTACCTTAGACATTCCGTATAGCCTGTTCACGGTTATTTCGACACTTTCGAAAATCAACCTCCAAAAAACGTCACTGTCCCTAACTGCGTGTGTTTTAGCGGTAACACTGACTGGCATGCGTCCAATTCGAGGTGGTAACGACGTNCGTCACTGTCCCTAACTGCGTGTGTTTTAGCGGTAACACTGACTGGCATGCGTCCAATTCGAGGTGGTAACGACGTAGGAAAAGTAGTTCCATGTCTTGACGTTGAGCTGAAAGTGCCAGGTAAACATCTGCGAATACTGAAATAATTTCTTATGCTTTCTGTTGTTTTTTTTTTAATGTGTGAGTGCACAAATTAACAAATTTGTAAAATATTTACTTTTCTAATAATTTCGTAGAATTCANCGTCACTGTCCCTAACTGCGTGTGTTTTAGCGGTAACACTGACTGGCATGCGTCCAATTCGAGGTGGTAACGACGGGGGAAAAGTAGTTCCATGTCTTAACGTTGAGCTGAAAGTGCCAGGTAAACATCTGCGAATACTGAAATAATTTCTTATGCTTTCTGTTGTTTTTTTTTTAATGTGTGAGTGCACAAATTAACAAATTTGTAAAATATTTACTTTTCTAATAATTTCGTAGAATTCACTTGACCGAGCCGTGAGTTTAACTGGTCAGGTCGATGGCAATGTTAATTTTACTATGGCGGAAGAATACATAATGTGCATACAAGTAGATCTTAAGCCGAGCTTTCGAAAGTGCTCAGTTTGCCGTGAAGAAACCTATACTAAGTTTGGCTGCCATCCGCTGTAATCCTGTAAGCTACTTCATTTTTTTCAAAGACATTTCTCAACTTGTATTTACTCCATTACTTTTTGTATCACACAGAAAAAAAAAAAAAAATATATATATATATATAAACTTTACTTGTATGAAATGTGGAAACTTTTTTTTTCAGTCAAGTTTGTAACATACTGGTACCTAAATACTTATAAAACTGACTACATTTTGTATATGCAAAATAGTTTTTTTAGATGTTCGTGTTACAGTGTCTTCCTAGGCAGAGTTATTATAAGCGAAGACGATTGATAAGAGATATTTTCTCATGCGAGTTGAATACACACTTCATCTTTATGATTTCGCGGTGCAGTTGTCCACGTCATAAATTTTACTCTCGCAATATAAACTTATGAGATAAGTTTAGTTAAGAAGAAAGCGCCATCAAAGTGTAAATTATGTTTCGCCCAGAATTTTAATTTTTATCACTGTTGAGACATTTAGTAATTCTCTAAAATGCTTTTTTATAGGTAACATTATGAATTTAAAACGAGTTTCAAAACTGACTGTAAGATGCAGCTACGTACATGTAGTAAATATGATAGTAATTAGAACTTATTGTAAACACTTTTTTATTGTGTTTGTTTTGTGAAAGCGGAGCCGATATTAGAGAAAAAAAACACGGCGTGTGGCTGTGTCGGGGACACGGCCGTTTGTTTTGCGTCAATACGTCTACGTTTTTACGTTCCCGGCACCGCTTCACTCGATCATGTGGGGTTTCATGGGTATCACTGTATTGCTCTTNGTGAAAGCGGAGCCGATATTAGAGAAAAAAAACACGGCGTGTGGCTGTGTCGGGGACACGGCCGTTTGTTTTGCGTGAATACGTCTAAGTTTTTACGTTTCCGGCACCGCTTCACTCGATCATATGGGGTTTCATGGGTATCACTGTATTGCTCCTGAGATGCTATTTCCAACCGTATACGATTTTTGTATTTAGACTTGAATTTTTGACGAGTATATGCCGACATTATGTTAAGTTTTCAATATTTTTTTTATACTTTAACCTCATACAATTTCACCATAACCACGCCACACAAATGTTTTATACACTCAATAAATTGATCTCGACGAGAGCTGTTGATTAAAACTTATACGAGCGTCGTAGCTACTCCGCGTCAAAAGTTATACTACGCGGAAATTATGAGACGCGGCGAAACGAACTCAAAATGGCGGTGCCCCCACCCTCGCCACGCGTGACGCTTCGCAGTCCTCACTCAGCGTAACAAATTCTGTGATCCTTTGGCAATTGATTGGTGTAATTGAATTTCAGATGTATACGATAGATTCGTAGCTGCAATGCCAAACTGTATCCCACGATTTTTTTATCATTAGATTTTCTGGATTGCCCACTATGGTTGCAAATTTAGAGACGTATTCACGTCAAAAATGCAATGTTTGGTTAGGTTTAATTGTTAGAACCTGCTTGTGTCACCGACTGCCGTTATCCTAAATGTACATCAGGCTACTCTACGATTGTTTGATTGTTGAGATGTCACATGTGACGTGTCCATCAATCATGGAATAACGGATGTACGTCTGGAAAAAAAACACTTTCTTCCAAACGGCAGTGTTTTGAAATAATTACTGTTTCACATCATCTCGGTAGTGTGATGTATTTATCATATTTATGTCGAAGTAAGCATTATGGAAAATACGCATCGAGAATATTTGACATATTCAATTAAATATCGATATGTTACTTTTCCAGGCAAAGCTGCCTTCAAAGTTACCTAATTTCTCGTCGTAATCCCCATTATTCAAATAGTCACATTGGCTGACACCAAGTGGCTAACCAGGAAGCTTCAAAAAATTTCTTACAGCCTTCTTCCTTCTTTTGCGTTCGTTATATTCAACGATATAACTAACTAGTGGTAGTCTTCTTTCTTCTATATAACGTTATGTCTGCCATTCGGTTGACGGTTGTCGTTCGCGTGGAAGTAACATAATTTATATTATAGTTCACCAAATACTGTCATAATGTTATCTGCGGAATGGCTTAAGCACTCGCGTTGCACAGAGTAAGTCAGAAAACTTTCATTTAACGGAGTTTGATATATAATAGACGGTACATGTTACGGTTTTGAAAGTGTGTCACGACTGTCAACGCACGGAAGTCAGTGTTTTAATTCAAAACAATAACTTTGAGTTATATTTCTACAGGAATTACTACATTTTGCTGTGTAAATATAATAAACTGAGTAAATCCACTTGGAGGCAGAGTAAGATGGGGCTACCGTTGCTTCAATTTTGTGACACCGTGCCAATTCCCTGGCTGTATTCATGTTTCATGTGAAACTCAAACCCTGAACCATCCGACTGGTATTAGGAGAGTCGAATTTCACACGCCTCCGACGTCAGAGTTTCTTTGTGGTAACATTGTCTTGTAGGTCGTCTCATTAGTTTATATCCGGAACATTAATCAGCGAACTTGATTACAGTAAACACATAAATATTTCAGGTGAAGATACCCGTTATGGTTCAACTCTCAGAAGAATTAAAACAACACTAAGTAAAAGTGCGGTTGTTTATAAATCCTTACAGACTAATAGTTCGAGTATATGGTGCAAGTATTTTCCAGATACCGCCTCTTTTCATCTGTAATATTACTTCTTATCGCCAGCTGTTGACAGCCTGAGGGTGCGTAATTTATGGCAGCTTGCCGCCATATTTTTCTGTACTTACATTACTACATTCCGTTCCTTCACTTTCTTCCGATTATCATCAATTTCTCATAATATTCCGTCGATCTCTTCTCGGCGCTCCTATCTTCACCTTGTACGTCAGATGAGTCATCTTTCTCGGTGACCAGTTTGTGTTCGATTCGTAGACCGCGTCCTGACAGCTTCCTCCAGTATTTATCTATAATTGCATGCAGGCGTGTGTGTGTCTCTCTCTCTCTCCCTCTCTCTCTCTCTCTCTCCCCCGCTCTTCCCCTTGCCTCATTCGTCAGTCTGTCCTATCTTGAGACTTCCAGAATACTTCTCAAAAACTTGATGTTCGTCTCTATTGTCTGTCTCATATAAGTTGGCGAGAGTCCAACAGTCAGTGAGTGGCAACTTGAAATATACGAAACAAACAACGTGCAATTTACAAAATCCTGTATCAGCTGATGCACGAACGAACAAAAATTAATATTACGTTGGCTAGTCTGAGTGCACTGCCGATGAACAGCAGACAAACAAAAAATACGTGGATAATAAAGAGTTCTTAGATTAATTAATACATTTTATTTTACGTGGTTATAAAACAGCGGTTTTTAGTGTTACAAACTAAACATCGTGCTAAAGTAGTAATGTATAGGTGTTTAAAATAAAATGCACATTAAAAATACATATTAAAATTAAACAACTTCAAACCTTGGGAGTTCTATTCACGTCGTATCCCCACTCTCCATCCATGCTTTCCATGCACGCTTGATATTAATTCCAAAAGCCTACAGAAAGATCGCAGGGTATTGTTGAATTATTTTTTTTAATAATTTTACGAAATATATTTTTAACTCGTGTAAGGTTTCAAGCCAGTAATAGGAGAAAAGTAAACTTTTAAAAAGACGGGATCAGGAGGCAGGCCAAGGTGCTGCCACCTGTTGAGAAACGCATTCGGTTCACAAAAGTGCTACCTGCCATGCCATGCGCGCCATCTGTCGCTCTCCCGAAGCACTAACCAGCCAGAAAAATATAGCTTTCTTGTGTAAAATAACCAATTTACGAGCATATACCAACGGTTTTATTTTTCCGCGGGCTCTGGATAATTTTTAAAGTGACATGTAATTCCGTATACAGTGATTTTGTTTACTAGTAATTTCCATTGTGCCGGTAATCGTTACGTCTACTTGCATTATACGCCATATTGTTCTGTCGCCCGCTTTGCAAAGTCGTTGGTTAGTTGGCGAATGAAAGTGCGTTGTCAAGCAAGTCACAAAAATTATTTTTATTTCAATTCTTAACATATTAGCTGTAACGTCCAAAGTGTGATAATAACTACAATTACCGTATAGCAAATGTTAACCCAAATTCGCTGCCTCGGATAAATTTAAAAAAAGAGTTAGCAAATATTTAATTTTTTGCAATTTCTATATTTTTACTTGTATAACCTACGAATTTTTCAGACATATGTCAGTCTATAAATACCTTAAAGTTTGTTTAGCATTACAGTACAATGGCAATTGGATTAACTGACAGCGTGTTGATAACAAATACAACTTCCATTTGACGCACCAGCTGATGGCGAAAGGATACATAAACGAAAAGTAAACATTTAGTGCTACTTTCGTTGAACTGTGAAAATATCGCCCACTTATATGAGACAGACAGTACTTCCCTCGAAGTGTCCCTTTTATCTCACGTCAAATTTAACACTCGCCGCATAATTNCTTATATGAGACAGACAGTACTTCCCTCGAAGTGTCCCTTTTATCTCACGTCAAATTTAACACTCGCCGCATAATTTAGTTCCTATCAGGGAGACGACATGAGAGTAACTTTCTAATAATGTTATGTGACTGCGCGATATTAGATTCTGCCTCGTGGTTCCAACAGGGAGGCTATTACTGAAGTACGCTTTGCCAACGTTCGTCTCATATGTTGGCTTTGCTTGGGGTTGGCGAGGTAAAGTTTCTATGCATTCTTTGAATAAGTTATCGAAGCATTTTGTTACCTTTCATCCTAGAAGGTACAGGTTTGAAAGTTTATAAATGTGTTCAGTTTTACGTGACACGGTTATGCGTAGGTAAGCTAAAGTCTCTCTTGACTGCAGTAGTCCCGAGACGACCGGTGTTAACTGTCCGATTCTACACTGAAGAGCCAAAAAAAAGCCGGTATAGGCGTGCGTATGCAAATAACAGAGGTATGGAACCAATCAGAGTAACGCGATGCGGTCGGCAGCTAGATCGGTTACTGCTGCTACAATGGCAGGTTATCAAGGTTTAAGTGAGTTTGAACGTGGTGTTATAGTCGGCGCACGAGAGATGGGACATAGCATCTCCGAGGTAGCGATAACATTTGGATGTTCGCGTACGACCATTTCACGAGTGTACCGTGAATATCGGGAATCCGGTAAAACATCACATCTTCGACATCGCTGCGGCCGGAAAAAGATCGTGAAAGAACGGGACAAACGACGACTGACGAGAATCATTAAACGTGACAGACGTGCAACCCTTTCTCAAATTGGCGCAGATTGGATTTGTGGACTGCCCTGCAGGATTCATGGTGTGAATTGCCTCCTGCATACCTTCAGACATTAGTCGAGTCCATGCCACGTCATCTTGCGGCACTTCTGCGTGCTCGGGGGCCCTACATGATATTAGGCAGGTGTACGAGTTTTTTTGGCTCTTCAGTGTACAACCACGTGGGAGGTCTTGAACTTGCATCGGTTGGGCGTTAACGGGAGGGTGACTGTGAGTGTGACATTCGTATTTGTTACATGCTGTAGGCGCTTGTAATGGACCGTGACGTCTTTGTGAGGAGTCACGACGTGCTTCTAATGTGCTGCAACGTAATTGTAATCTTCCAAGCTGTGATCGTCCTGATTGTCAGGCGTCAAGTTTTTACTGCCTTTCCACTTTATGATTTGAGCAGAATTGGCGAATTTGTATTCGTTGGTAACCTTTTCGTCTTCCCTTGTGGGCGCTAATGCACTTGTTGCGTACGAACCGTCAACAACCACTCACAGTCGAATATGCCTCTTCGTGATAAAGACGCAATGTCTTCGGCGATGTTAACACTGGTGATCTTAAAACGTTGATAATCGGTAATTATGTATAGATACAGCATGTTCTAGTGTATTTTAGAACGGTTGAGAGGTAATTCGATATAAAAAGTCAGGCTAAAAAGATTTTCAAGACTTTTGGGTTAAATTTATTATTAAAGTAGTTATTCGCTCTCGGAAATGGGAAAAAAAGAAGAAATTATTTAAAAATATCGTTAACTATTATGGATAAAAGAACACAAATCCGCACAGTATATCACCAAACGAAGATCATCATCTTATGAAAGAAGTAATTGTAAATAACATCCCCAGTCAGAAATGAATGAGGGGTTTGCCTACCTCGAAGGTATTAAACGGCCAATCTTATTTGTTAAGACTGTTTTCTCGCAAACTGTGTGTGTTAGAGTGTTACTACTAGGCAACCTTTTTTTTGTCCATTTACACGTCGTCATTGAAAATTAGTCTCTTAATTTTAGGCAATATTCAGGGGAAAAACTTTTACTGCAATGCGAGAGTAGCAACTGCTCTTTAGTTTCTTTCTAACTAAGTACGTTATTTACTATTCCTTTTTCAGAGTTTTACGATCTCCATTTGCTAATACAATTGTGCGAGAATTTGTTTAATTTATTCTCCAATAGTTCCCGAAATTGTTATCTAAATGCGTGTTATTTTCCTTTTGTCGAGGGTGGAAACACCTTAAATACACACTTTATGCCACAAGTAATGGATAATATTTTTTACGTAATTTTCAAAGTGTTTCACCTTCCCAACCTTTGTAACACAGACTTACGAGAACAAGCCGTGTAATATTGGTTTCAAGGGAACGATAAGTGCTTTGTGCATGGCAGTTTTTATATTAATTTACGTGTAACTAGCGTAAACCACTTTAATTGGCTTTATCGTCTTAGAACTGTTGTGATTATAAACGAATTTTTAGTCGTAATATATACTGTTTGGCTGTTCCGCCATTTCGTGAGTGGCATCTTGTGGTGGATGAGGGAAGCGAATAACAGTTGAAGGCTCCGTGGTCCCTGAGAAGAAGTTGTCATCGCCAAACTGGGAGAGGAAAAAAAATGTTACTGTTCGTACTTAACACTGTCGTTTTTTTATTTTATTTTATTTTTTTTTTCGGAAAGTGGGGGGCTAGCCGTATATTCCCATCACCTCCCCCCTTGTCTTGGCGCGAGCAAAACAAAGACATAACAGTAAAAAGTTACGTGTGTACTTCCCGGTGTCTCACAGATATGTTATTTTCCCTTGCTCGTATTTTATGCCTGCGCTGCGGGATATGACAATGGCGGAGAGATTTCTCGTGCGGCTGCAAGCACTCTGGGGACGTGTCGTAACTGTTTCCTATCTTGCACCGCTTGTAAGTCGGCTCTGTCGATCCAACACTTTTCTAAACCCTGCCTAAGTATTTCTTCCGCTACATGAAAATAGTAATATTGCTCTATACAGGATGATTCTAAAATCATGGGACAAACATTGAGGGGTGGTAGAGCTCACTAAAACAAACAATTATTGTATAGGAATATATGGGTGGGAGTGACGCGTTGAGGCACAAACACAAAAATAACACATGAAATGCAACACAGTGTTTATTTACAACGTCGCCGCTAAATGTCTTTTTACAGCAATGTTTATAATGATTGCTCGTAATTGCTACCACCGACAGTAATGCAAGCAAGCTTGGTAGCGTCGGTGGAGTGATGCTGATGCTGATGCAGCAGGTCACTGGCGCACCGTTTGACTGCCCTCAACTATCGCCACCATTGTCAGCCAATCACGCCATATGTAGAGGTCGCCAAGCATGTGTGACTGTTGGTGAATGCATTTCCAGCAACTGTTTTAACATTTTCTGTACGGAATCACTCGTTACGTATGCTGCTAATGAACATTTTAGGTTTCCGTTAATGTGTTATGTTTTTGTGTTTGTGCCTCAACGCGTCACTCCCGCCCATATATTCCTATACAATTGCGTCATGCGTCGATTGACCGTAGACTAAAGATGAGGTAAACCGATTATTCGTCTTCTGCGCGCGTACTCAACATTGACCTACCCCAAACCAACATTCTATTTTGAAAGTCGTGTGTCCAACGTTGATGAACGTGTTTGTTCAAATCGTAATTCTCAAAATACAAGCACTTTTATACGAAGNAAAGTCGTGTGTCCAACGTTGATGAACGTGTTTGTTCAAATCGTAATTCTCAAAATACAAGCACTTTTATACGAAGAAAATACTTTCAACAGTTTGAATTTACTCTAATTGAACTACAAATTGGTCAGAGGAAATGTAAAAACGTATCAAAAATTTTGTTTACCAACGGTGTTCTAACCTCAAATCCTGCCCACGCCGCTTGTGGCAGTCGTGTTGGCAGAAAAAGAGTTCAATGTTGGCAAATGGAGACTGGTTCTGCGCAGCCAGCGAGGTCGCTCTACCCCATGTCCACACTACGCGATTGATGCTGTGGAAGAGTTATTACCATTCCGTTAATTTATACTCTAATTCCCACAATAGTGCCGATTTCCTTTGCCACTTAATTAAATTTCGCTATATTAAAATTACGTAAAGGCAGAGCAATTTTCTCTTCTGGTGGTACACACGATGTCCAGGCAGCCTGGGAAGTTCCACCCCTCCTCCCCTCTCTTTATTCTCCCAGCCATCCCCTGCGGAGGGAGGGATTTTACAAACAAGTTCTCATAATAATCAACAGGAAATACATTATACAGGATGAGTCACTTAAAACTTGCACCGCAAATATCTTGGAAATAAAAGGCGCTATTGATGTGCTGGTTTCACAGAATTAAAGCTCAGAGAAGGGCTTGTAATTTCAACCCAGGCACAGATTTAAGTAAGTATTGGAATGTGTATTTCTTTAACATAGTTACATTTTTTCAAAGAGAACAATGCCTATTCACATCAAGAAAATAAAACTAGAGACAATTAGAATGTCAATGGTGGTTTTTTTTGCAGGATTTTAGTGCAAGTAGTCTACTTGCTATCGTAATATGACAGTTTTAAATACCGGAAGTTGTCTGCTCCGTGTAACTTCTTAGTTACCAGGCTACGATGTTCGAATGTTTGTTAAGATTATGTTTCCTTTACACTGATTGCATTGGAACCTCCGTGTCAGTACTTCGTGGTACTTCGCTCTACCTAGACATAGGACGTGCTGGAAGATGGTGTTTACTAATGCTAAAAAAGCCGACATACTCATGGCGTGTGGCGAATATAGGAAGGATGCTATTCGTTCTTGTAATGTGTACGCTGGACGATATCCCTGTAGACGTCAACCATCTCGGCGACTATTTGCGAACCGCTTTAACCAATTACGGAGAACTGGAAGTGTGGCAACTCTGTAAAACGTGACACAAACAAACGAGTGACCGGAGAAGAGGGCGAAATTGATGTTATAGCTGCTGCTGCTGTAAATCCGCGAGTTACCTCCCGTGCAATCGCAAGACGGAGTGGAGTGAGCATGGCAAGCGTGGTAACCACTCTGCACCGTCATATTACAATAGCACCTCAACTACTTTCACTGGAATCCTGCAAAATAACACAATTAACATTCTAATCACCTCTAGTTTTATTTTATTTATGTGGATAGGCATTGTTCCATTTTGAAAAAAAATGTAACTGTGTTCAAGAAATACACATTCTAATAAGTATTGAAATATGTGTCTGGGCTGCAATAATGGGCCCTTGCCCGGCCTTGATTCCTGTGAAACCAGCAGATCAATAGCACCTCCCATTTCAGAAATACTTGCAGTGCGAGTTTCAGGTGATTTAACCGGCATTTGTGCAATCACAACAGTTAAATGGAATTTATACCCCATTTGTATTGTAAGTGCAATTCGATGGAAATGAATTCGTATGGATAGGTCCAGTGTTTTAGCGTAAAAATCGGAGCACACAGTAGACTTCAATAATATATACACACACCTCAGCTGTTGTTATACCTCCATTGGCTGCTGGTGCCGTGTCCGTCTCTGACCGAGCCACTCAGGACTAAGTAACTCCGACACTGAACTTTCGTGATTCAGGCACAAACGGTTAACACTGGCCAGAACATTTTTTTTTAGCCAATCAAAGAAGCTGGACGACCCTACAGTGCTTTGGACTGTATCTTGTCTCGAAATAATTTCGCGAAATATCACTGCCTCTACGTATGGAGTATTGGCAGGCCCACGCAAACATACCCGGAGCACAGAACAAGTAAGTGACGCATGGAGGGGAGCATCGCCCCGCCCTGGAGGGGGTTAGTCGATGTTCCTGCGCCAAAGCGGAAGTTGGATGTTTTAGTCGGCAGCGGACGGCGCTTGCGCAGTAGACACGGGATCCGGTGGTCCAGGTGTCTCTGAAGAGCGTGGGGCTGCTGTTACGGATTGGATTGGAAAGGGGCTTGTTGACATCCCCCGGTGTTATGCCTGAAGGCTTATCGGGGGACGGCTTACAAACTAGCTTATCACCCAACTTAAACTAACACCCATACCTTACCTGGGATTCGAACCCAGTTCCTCCCGCACCCCAGACCGGCGGCGCACCAACTGACTGCGCCACGGGAGGTCGTCCCCGGTGATNCCTGGGATTCGAACCCAGTTCCTCCCGCACCCCAGACCGGCGGCGCACCAACTGACTGCGCCACGGGAGGTCGTCCCCGGTGATACGCGTCAAGCCAATTCAGGAACCCGCCTTCCTACATCGTTTTTCTAATTTTTTGGCCGAGAATCGCGGGAGCTATAAGGGCTACACTGGCACGCGCTATAAGAGCTCCATCGCCGCTACGCGCACGGCTCTGAACTGACGTGCAGTGTTCTCGTGGTGCTGCGTGTACCTTTAGGGACTTAAGCGATGGACCCTATAATTTTATTGACGAAATGTAAACACATATCACGAAACTATTCTAACATACGATTTAAACCCTGCGAAAAAAATTGAATATTTGCGGAGAAATTTAGAGAAGAAGAATATTATTCTATTTAATTGTATGATTCATTCGCGGCATTACAATTTAAAAACAGGAGAAATTTCCTGTATTTTTTTCTTTTTTTTTGACGAAACTATTAAACATACACCCACTATGATTACCTAAGAAAAGACACCATACCCCAGACGAGGGCGAAACGGTACTTTATAAAGTTACCACGCATGCTGTAAATATTATTTTGGAGCCCTCCAATATAGTTAAAAACTGCTTTGTCAGACCGCCGTAACTTAAAACCTACTAGTCGGACATGAGTAAAACTACGACAGGAGCCTGTATTGAACCTTGGCACAGATCTATAATATCAAAACCAAACAACCTACAACCTTGATTGACCAATCAAATGAACCGTGGAACCATGAAGTTTGTTTCCCATAGATTCATAAATGTTCAAAGAGATCCACTATGAGCGGCCCGAACGACATGTACGCGATAATCAAACTCGTTCCACGCTCTTGTCAGCATGTCCGGAGTTACGGTTTGGGTGGCGTTCGTAACTCTCGGTTTGAGGTGGTGAGGGGGTAGCGAGCTCGTATTCGACACGTCAATGTGAAAGGGACGGTCTGATTTTTCTCTTTATGGTGCGCCACTCCATTGGCACCTAGCTGTTCGCGGATACCTGAACGAGACGTTGCCGCAACGCTGGATTGGTCGAGGAGCAGCTGGTGACCAGACTCTTCATCACTGGCCCCCAAGAAGCCCGGATATTACCCCGTGCAATTTTTTTCTATGGGGGTACATAAAGGATCAAGTGTTTCGTCCACCATTGCCGGCTAACATTGACGACCTCAACACGAGAATTACGGACGCCATCCAAACCGTAACACCCGACATGCTGACAAGAGTGTGTAACGGGTTTGATTATCGCGTAGATGTCGTTCGGGCCGCTCGTGTTGGTCACATTAAACATTTATGAATATATGGTTAAAAAAACTTCACGGTTCCACGGTTCATTTGATAGGTCAATCAAGGTTGTAGGTTGTTTGGTTTTGATATTATAGACCTTCAAATTTGGGGTCTTCTTTTATACTCACCTGTATTTGTCGCGACGATACGGTGGACAGCGGCGTGGTACATCACAGCGAAGCGAGTGGTTATCGCGGACAGCGGGCGTAGATAATTAGCACCTTATAATCCAATTTCAGAAACAGTCGTACTGTGTGGGTCCGTTATTATTATTCAATAAGGGATAAGTAAAACTACTGCCTATTTATTGATTGTTTGAATGTATAACGAGCCAGCCGAGGCACAACGCTTCTATAAGCACTTTTTTAAGCAGTCTCATCAGAAATAATAACCGATAAATACTTTTCATTGTGGCCTCGGACTTTTGGTTTTGAGTATGGTGAAGTAAATACACTGCGTTTATGACTCACATGACAGTGTTACATTAACACGTGACGGAAGAATGCAAATTGACTGAAAGGGAAAAGTAACCAGGGCTTCAAAAGTGCTCACTTTGCCGTGAACAACCTATGTCAATAGACATTGCAATAACTAATAGGCAATAATGCTGATGCCGGGTTGTGAGCTGAGTGCCACGACCGGCAGGGACATCGCAGCTGCAGTTGCCACGTTGGAATGAATGAAGTATGTTTTGGTTCTCTCAATTAAGACTAATTTGAGAGCTTGTAATATTGTGTATTGAATAATACATTCTTATGACTTTTACCTTTTAAGATAAATTCTGTAGGATTTGAGTGGAGAGATTTGGGCGACTCTTAACATCGAGGTCTTGAGAGCGGCGAGGGTGAAGCGAGGTGAGTGTAGAGCAGCACCGGAATGTAGGGGCTCGGGAAAACGGGAGATCCCCGAGAAAACCCGCCAACCAGCGGTATCGTCCGAAACGATTCGCATGTGCGAAAATCCGGGAGCGACCCCGCCGGGAATGGAACCCGGTTCGTCTAGGTGGGACGCGAGCACTCTAGAAGGGGAGGAAGGGGGGGCGATAAGCCACAACCGTGAATATAACAACACCAATCATAAAAACATTTCCCTAAGTGCTCTCAGCTTAAGGAGGAAATTTGGGGTATAGTGCGCACGCAAGCTGCGTAGTAACCATTCTCCGTATGCAAACATTGAACTGAATAATATCTGCCAACGGCATTGTCAGAAAAAAACGTCGATAGGGTTTGAGGTTAGAACACTGCTTACGTAAGGAAGGTAGGTACTTTGAAACGTTTGTACTTTACCTTTAACCTACTTTTAATGAAAACAGAATGCAATCGAGATAGTCGAGGTACATTATTCATCGTTGTGTTAAAGCTGTTTTTTTTTTTTCTGCGGAAGCACCACGGATAATGAACCCGTGATAGCAGATAACGCAGAAAGCCGCAGAGTTACAGCCCTTGTAGGTCGACTCCCCACAGGTCGGACGTATTTCGACAACCGACGGGAACACGGTTGCGCGAGGGAATCCGACCATTCGGTTCCCTGCGGTTCCTGAGGGTTGTGTAAAACGAGAGGTTGGTCGCCGGCCAAGACGTACTTCAGGGTAAAGGCACGGGCTGGAGGGGGGACCAGGCCTACGTGGGAACATGGGAGACTCCTGGCTGGTACAGCTCGACAAGCGGTTCTCGTCGTCCTGGGAGTTGCGTCCCTTCCTTCCTCCCTTTCGCTCCTCTAATTCCCCCCCACTCTGCATCCCCGCATCATCTTCTGTCCTCCGTAACGCCCGGGGTTCCTCACAGTTCTGGTTGCTTTCCACCGGGACTCACGGTCGTCGGTACTTTCTCATCAGGACGCGAGTCCGGAGGATTGGGGGGGGAGGGAGCTTCAAATTCCGTACGCTACCGTGAAATACGCGTCGTAACGCAGGCTGGACCAGAGCTCGCTCCCTCCCCGACCCTGCTTGCTGAGTGCGAAGTTGTCGACGTGGTCTTGTGCGCGACTGTGTTTTTTTTTTCGTACGCCAACTTAGAACGGAATTCCTCCGAACTAGAATACGATTACGAAATGAAAAGTAAAACCATCAGACATTGAAAAAATAATAACGTTATATTGAAACTTATGTTGACATAAAAGTGCATGTTCAATAAATATATAACAGATGATATGAAACATGAAGGATGGAACACCACAGGTTACTAGACGTGTCTTCCATTGAAGTGTAGGCCTATACCCATCAGAAACTCAGACGTGATACTAAAGTTTCTTTTACTACAGGTTCGGAAGATCAATGTTAAAAGTTTGGCAAAGGGAACATTTTTGCCACTAGGTAAGCGCTAGTATCGGCAAAGTATCAGATTTTCCCTATTTTCTACGTTAAAAAACAGTAGAGAGAGGAGTGGAGAGATTTGGACGGCTCTTAACATCGGGGTCTTGAGAGCCGATGACGGTGAAGCAAGGTGAGTATGGAGACTATGGAGCAGCACCGGAATGAAAGGGCGGAAGAAACGGGAGACCCCCGAGGAAACCCGCAGAACAGCGGCATCGTCCGGCACGATTCCCACGTTCGAAAATCCGGGAGCGACCCTGCCGGGAATCTAACCCGGTTCGCCAAGGTGGTAGGCTAGTAGTCTAACCACTACACCACCGTGGACCCATTGGGCATTGAGACTTAAACCGGCCAAAAATATCCTTCATGTGCGCTATCATAATTGTGTTCGCTGGGTTTGAATGCGTTGAAATGATGTACGGTAAAGTGAACTGCGCTGTTACTTTTCAGAGATGATACGGAAGTTATTGTAAATAAGGAACTCCATTATAAGTGTAGGTAATTTCTGTTTGGGGGGGGGAGGAGAAGAGATCCCACGAAACCTCAGTGGGACGGTGTGTTGTTCGAACGCGGTGGCTGAGTGGTTAGACTGCTCTCCTCCCAATTCCCGGCCGGGCCACTCCCGGATTTTCGCAAGTGGGGATCGTGCCGGACGATGCCGCTGGTTGGCGGGTTTCCTCGGGGATCTCCCATTTCCCCCGCCCTTGCACTCCGGCGCTGCTCCATTCTCACATCGCTTCGCCCTCATCGGCTCTCAATACCTCGTTGTTAAGAGCCACCCAAATCTCTCAACTCTCAACTCAGCTTCTACATATTAACTCGGTGCAGCGGCGTGTGGTGAACTGTTGCGAGGTAAGCTGTGTTTTGCTCAGTGCTGTACCTAATCGTTCGCTAGTTTACACGTCGGCCACTTAAACGTAGCAGTGCAGTTGACGTCACAGTGCGGGTGTAATGGGCGCCTCGCCACTCTCTCGTGAGTGGCCGCAGTACATTCTGTTTCTCCCGGCTCCACTCTAGTTACTGGGTTCATGCGCCGAGTGTGTACAGCACCGAGCGAGCGCCAGCTTACCGTGCAACACTTCACCACGCGCTACTGGTTCGGTGGCTTATCCCGTTGTGCAGCGATGGCCGCGGTCGTGTAGGCCCAATGGGCAGGAAGCTCAGATAACGAACAGAGTTAGTGTGGGGCGTGCTGCGCCCGCCCGCTCGCCAAATGCGATTATAAATCCCGGTGAATGCAGTCATTTTAGCTGGCCCGGCGCCTCGCCGCTGCTCGAGTGCGAGTATTATCTGCGCGCATCGTGTGTAGCGGCTTTGTCGGGCCGCTGCCGGTAAGCCCACCTTACACGATAACAAAGTTCTGCTGGCTGCCTTGTGTTATGGTCATCGGCGTAAATAACAACTTTTGTGTCGCGCGGGGGAAACACTGCGGTTCTGTAAACATATTTGCCCTATATCGGAAATGCTGCCTTCACAATAAATTCAGACGGTACGGTAAGCTTTTATTAAGTTGTTTAAGTTCCATAGAGGCATACGTGTTCTAAATAATTGACTAATAATATTTAGTAGCAAAAATATAAATAATCTTTTAAGGAAATACTATAATTCGAAATTTTGGAAACCTCATTCACAGGTATACCACAGGCATAAATAGTGGTTACTAGGGACAGCTGAATTTCGCGAAAAAATTTCAGCGCATATGAGATTTTAATGCCCTACTAGTAAATCAGCACTTCAATTTGGCTGATTGGTCGCGTGTATTTGTGAGAAAACATTTACCTATTCTTCTGGCCAATCAGAATTAGACGAGTAAATCATCCAATCAAGAAAACTGGATCTGAGCCAAAGTGTTATGAAGTACAACTGGTCATTAAATCTTTTCGCAAAAATTGGGTGCCCATAGTGATTACCATACCGCTTCCCTGGAATATACAAATGCAGCTAGCTCCAGAAAACTAATTAGATGCAAGTACTGCATCACTCTGCTTTTCGGGGTGAGAGAGAGAGGGAGAGAGAGCGAGGGAGAGAGGAAGAGAGAGCGAGAGGGAGGAAGAGAGAGCGAGAGAGAGAAAGAGAGAGAGAGAACAATAACAATAGCTAGTCTGAAAAGCCGCACGTATTGACCTGCTTCACAGTTAACTGAGCACTTTTGAAATCAACCTGTGAAAAATTTTCGCTGCTCCTACCTGCATACATTTTCCGAAGTATACTGTGTGGCATGTGATCAGTAAAGTTGGTGACGACGTAGTGAAAGTATAAAAAAAAGGGAATAACAATTATTACTTCCCCAATAGCACAAAGCTGGAATGCCTTTGTTTCGGCCCATCAGTAAACTACAAAAGTTTTAAAAACTGCGTAATCGTAGGTTTAAAGTATACCGACTTGTTTTCCATAGAAGCAAGTTTATGATTTTAATGGTATTCGACACTGAACAAGACTTCTCTCTCGCAACTACTACACAACTTGAATGAATCTAAGCATACGACGATAACGAGAGTTGGTACTGCTCAGTCATTGCTGAAGTACTTTGAGTTGATAAGCATCACAAAAAAAAGGTTGATTCAGATTGAACGAATAGGTGACTGTAATATGTCATATAGTTATTTCTGTCACTTTCTACACAAAAATGTGTTTTCGTAGGCTTGTAATTTGTGATTGCTGAGTATTCATTCCGATGTACTGCATGGTGTAAAACCATGCACCTAATAATCTGCGAGAAAAAATAAGTTACATTTAAACTCTTTGTATATTTATTTTTTGCCAAATCTAATACGCAACCACGCATCGATAATGTTACAGTTACGGGTTTGTTTTCGTACACTGTTTGCAAATGTACCACATCAATGTATACAAATAGAAAGTCAGCAGGAATAGTAAACCTATTTTATACGTAGGCCTATGTACGTCCATATTGGCATTCACACATTTGTTCAGGAAAAACTTTAATGAGCGAATGAAGAGATTTGGGTGGCTATTAACATCGAGGTCTTAGGAGCCGATGAAGGTGAGGTGAGGCGAGTACGGAGCAGCGCCGGAATGCATGGGCGGGAGAAAAGGGAGATCACGAGGAAACCCGCCGACCAGCGGCATCGTCCGCCACGATTCTCACATGCGAAAATTTGGGAGCGACCCCGCCGAGAATCGAACCCGGTTCGCCTAGGTGGGAGGCGAGTAGTCTAACCACTACACCACCGCGGCACCCATTACAGTTTGGGAAATTACTAGTTTTTGTTTTACCGTGTAGCTATTGTTACGAGCAGTGATCAGGCCTTAGTCGAGAGGCCTGCGTGATAACACCTTCACTTATTTATCCAGGACACGGGCCGTGATTGCTGAAATTACTTATGAAATCGCAAATCACATAAACCCCCTCCACCGGCCAGTAAACGGGGACAACGCAGCCTATATAGGGCAATGTAGCCCGTGGGCGGTATCTTTTGTCGTCGGGCCATTGGAACGAGAAGACCACCGCAGATGGGTGTGTCCGGGCGTCGACTTCCGCCATCTTAATCAGCCTCCGGAATCATGAACAAGGTGGGGACTCTCCAATTAGACTTTACTCAGAATGTGGCTAGTTAAATCGTTATAATTTAATATAAATTAGTACTTCAGTATGTTTATATTGAAATTATATTCTACAACTTGTAAAATAAACTCCTTTTTTTATAGCGTTCATTACATATCTTTTATCAATAATTTGCATTGCCCGTATAGCCCCGTTAAGGTATGATTATGAACCATAAAATCATACTATAACACTATGAAATGCAGCGACCGGGAAATTCAGTAGTTTTTCTTCTGTGAGCGAAAGGAAACGTCTTCCTTTTCCTTCCATCTTGCGCCCTTCGACTCGGGTTGGGATTGTTTGGCTCGCCTGCCACTTTTTTTTTTTTTTTTT
>NQII01000807.1:409052-454650 GCA_002778355.1 Clitarchus hookeri
CTGCACTGAACCTTCCTAAAGACTTCCCACTAATAAAATAATATGGTCACCGCTGAAAGTCCCATAGGTACACGCAGCACGACGAGAACACTGCACGCCAGTTCAGAGCCTTGCGCTTAGCGGAGATGGCGTACTTGATGCGCGTGGCAGTGTCGCCCTTATCGCTCCCGCGCTTCTCGGCCTAGACGTGGGAAAAAGTTCCAGGTAGAAGGGGGCCTTATCATCTGTTCACGTGCACTTTGTTTGATAAATAACTTTCATAGCAACTCGTGTAGATAAATGAACGTCCTATAATATTTCCAACTCTCAAGTAGGTGTTCCGTTTATTTATTTATTTTTATATACTAGTCCACTCTTGCTCAGTTCACCGTTATAACTTCGGCTCTGATGTAAAAAGGTATTTACATTTTTTTTTATGCCCACGTGAGTGAAAAAAAAATCGTACTGGAATAAATCAAGATGCTACTAGTTTTCGTAGGATTTCAATAACATGTTGAGACATGACACGAATCATTATAATTTTTCGTTAATGTGTACTTGACATATAACTGATGTGCTTAATAAATGTGCACTGTAACCAGTTTCCATACATTCACAGGAATTATTACGGAAATATGCAGTTAATGTACGGAAACGCGCGCCGTAGTGACGTAAAATGGAACCTACCTCCGTACATAAATACGGAACCTCTCTATATTTCCAACTTTAACATTAACAGCATGTATTTTTTTTTTTTTTTTTACAATTCTATAAATTCATTCCTCTTTAATTAATATATATAAGTCCATATTTTATTAAAAACAAAATGGCCTACAAGTAAATGTGTTTTTATTGCACTAACATACTCGTCACATTCTCTTACGTGCGTTTCTAAGGCGGACGAATTTCACCCGTTTTGCTCTAAAACTTAAGGTTTCTGAGATATTCAAGTCTTATGATTTTTTGCTGAGCTCAAATTATGGTGTAGTACAGTTACATTCACAGTTTTATTCGTGATCATTAAGTCACACATTACATTATTACTTATTTATACACCCGAGTTGCTGCTTTCGCAGTCTTATCTTGGCGAGTTGACACGTATTATTTTGACATTTAAATGTTAAAAAGGCAGCCTTATATATGATGACCTTGAAATGTAATAAAAATATGAATAAAATAAAGATTCAATCACCCAAAACACCGCTATTTGTGCTCTGAAATACATAGGCGACAGCATTAGAATTTCGATGGATCTCGATTGCCTAAATGACCACGAAAAAAGTAACCAAGCCAAATAACGAAGAACACAATATATGGGTGAGAAACACAAATGAAACAAAAATGTGATAATGTAAATAAGCTAATACATGGAACAAGAGACAGAGATTGTTAAATCACACGAAGACTGAAGCAGATCCCAGCTTCCAAAACTCCATGACTTTATTGTTTTCATCTCGTTACTGTATCTTTGGCCGTCTACGTTTTTAAACTTGTGTTGTCCTTGGTGTTTTGTGTTGTTGATTATCTGACTGGATCATTATGTTTTTTTTATCCATTTATAAATTGGTGACTTTTTTGCTGTTTTGTATGTAAATTTTTTCTGATGTNCTGTTGTCATTTTTTTTTTTTTTTTTTTTTTTCGTTCATTGTCAAACTGAATCACTATCTTTTTTATCCTTTTATACCTGTGTATTTATTTTGACCTGCTGCAGTGTGTGTGTTTCGCTTGTGGTTTTGCAGTTTTCGTATTGGCATAGTTGTGCTGTCGCCGTTGTTTCTGGTTAGCCCGTTGTCTAAATGGATCGTTGTCTCATTTTCCGTACGTGTGCTTATTTATATTTATCACATTTTTATTGTATTGGTGTTTCCCACCCGTATATTGCGTTCTTCGTTTTTTTTGGTTACTTTTCTCGTGGTCATTGTAGGCAGTGGAGATTCAGTCTAAATTCGAATTGAGATTCACCAGTCACCACACCATTGCCATTAAACTTCAGAAACAACATATTGACAGGCTGTGGGCAGTTGACGCCCCGACTATGAAATACCGCCTTCCCATTGGCTCAAGCACAGCAAACACGATTCTCCAAATGAAAGTCAGGGCTTTCCTTGACCTACGCTATGCAGTGACTATGTCCTGCCTCTGGGGAAATAACATTGGCAAGAAAGAAATCAAGTAAACCATTACGTGATCGTCGACTGATTTGAGGTTTAATGGGGATGACCTGGATGATTGTCGCTTCAGCGCCACGATAATTCGTTCAGCGCGTGTGGAGTTTCAGTATTTTTCTAACAGTTGTTGTTGTAGCTGTCGTTCATGTTATTTACCCTGCGTGATTTCCCGTACAATAGCGGCGCCGTCGTCACAGCATTTTCCTCCGCTGTTCACAGAAACGAGTGATTCGTGCGAGCGTTTGTGCGCAGGTCGATGAGCGAGATGTTTGTGTTCTCGATCGTAGTTTCGTCGCAAAGTCCTGCAATGTTATGGTCGGGATTCATTTGCAGAAGCACCAGTTTTGCCCGCAAAATAACGTGCTGTATTTTGTCGAGAGGGTTTTCAGGAAACGCAGTTTGTGCCATACGCCCCTGCCTCGCCAGAATTGCAAGACTGATGTTTCAGTTTTTTTTTTTTTTTTTTTTTTTTTTTTCCCCGCCGCATATATAAGCTGTTCACGGTAAACTGGGAACTTTTGAAAGCAGTGCTTAAGGTCTACTTGCATGCACGTTGTGTATTCTTCCGTCATACGTAAAATTAACGTTTACACCGGCCTTGTTATGTTCTAACTCCTACTGGAATTGTAATAAAGAAGGGGGACACATATAAGTCTTATGGAAAGTTAACACCAGAGGAGAAGTTCATGTAAAAAGGACGAGTCAAGTATTTATTTAACAACTGTATCAGAAGCAATCGCGAATACGGGAGATGAAGTTATAAGGCCAGAGGAAGAAGGGAAGAAAGGGAGGGATGTACGTATACCGGAGTAGAGTGCAGATGACCTGGTGAGGAACTCAGCCGGCCTCGCACTCTGCCCAGGTGGAGGATCTCCACCAGCTGCTCGCCCGGCCGCCGTCCACGACCCTGGACCCTCGCTGACTGCGAAGATCTCCTCCCTCGCGGTCCAGTCCACACTTCGCGCCCCTCCGCGTGATTTCTGATTGGCTCCCGTCGTGCACCGGGGGCGGAGTCCGCTTGCAGTTTGTCGAACCTGGGTGGGAATGTCCTGATGTCTGCTGGACCCCGCGTTTCCTGTTGTCATCTGCGTTTTCTTGTTGATGTTTAGAGATTCCGTTCCGGCTCGCTGCTATGGTTATTTAGTTTTGTGAACTTTCCTCTGTCCCCCCTTCACGGGTATTGTTGCGACAGATTGAGTATTACGGGGCCGTGTATAACAACCCGATCATTTCATCAATGCGTCGGTCTATCGAGATTGTGAAAATATTATACTAGTAAATCTGTTTTACAAATGTGCTAACTATTACCCAAACATGCGTGAAAAACCAGAAATAAAAGGAAATGATTCCAGCTTTCACAAATGTTTACTTAATGCTTTCAATTCACGCCTACCTGGAGCCCTTTTGCGCGTTTGAGGCCGAGGAGCGCGGGAGCGATAAGGGCGAAATTGCCACGCTCATCAAGTGCCCCTTCGTCGCTAATCGCACGCCTCTTCACTGGCGCGCAGAGTTTTGGTCGCACTACGTGTACCTAAGGGACTTTCAGAGGTGACCCTGTTATTTTATTGGTGGAAAGTCTATAGTAAGGTTCAGTGTAGGGCCCTCGGAGTGGTTTCGTATGTATCTCACGCGTGCATTCAGAGCTACAGCACTTTGAGTGCAATGAAAGGGTGTTTATAATCTGCGTGGCGTCTTGAAATAACTCAACAGCCCTTGTTTGAAGTGTGTGTACATTTCGTAGATCAGCAGATCGGACGCACGTTTAATATTTTGGAGTTTCGTTGAGAAACGCGTATTTCAAACACACTGTAACGCGATTCAAGAGCCAGGCAGGCGGAAGCCCTAGGGCATGAAATTACTTTTCCTTGGGGTGTCGTTACCAACTTTATAGGCCTCTTGTGTCAGTGATCTCATAGAAATGTACGTTTGCACATACGGCCAGTGACATTTTTCAAACGGCAGATTTGAAAAGTGCGTAAAAAAAAACGCGAAAGGCCTATAACATGCAAATAGTACGAGGCAAGTTTCTCAATAAATTATAATATTTTTAGTAAATAATTACTTTTATAAACTTTACTATGCATTGGATTCCACAGTTGACATAACGTTATCCTGTATACGAATAGACGCTTCCCACTCTTCGCGCTCTATCTCGATAACGGTTAATTATATAAAATATCGCCTGAGACCAAATTTGTAGAGACCTTTATGCTCTACAAGTTTTGTAATAACTTCAAACATCATTTGAAGTAGAGGAAACAAGATATTTACAAAAAAAAAAAGTTTTTCCGCGACCTGTGACCTTGAATATCTTGACTCGCGGACACGAGATTCTATGAGACTTCTGAGCTAACTTTTAGAATGTTAAGACAAATATTTGTCCAAAATTGTCAGTTTTCTAACTTGCATCCCGGGGTTGAGTCCCCATTTGACTGTACTAGACTGTAGCGCATGACGTGGCGTGGACGCGCACTTCAACTGCGCGCGGGTCCCGCGAATGTAATTGGCTTCCCTGTGCGCAGTCCGACGCAAATTGAGTAAGTTCCAGGTCGTACGTCTCCGTCGCGGTGGCCGGGCCGGGGCGGGGAAACTAATTTCCCGGGCGTTGCCTCGCGCCGGAAGTAGAATGGGGCCCCGGGCACGCGGTTGTAGCGGCCTTCAAGTCGCTGTATTGGTCAGGTGTACCACAGTTAGTGGTGTAGAGTGCGGCGTCGACACGCGCACGTGGCAGAGACGCCGGTCACCGCCTCAAGTTCGCAGCTGCTGGCTACAAACATCCCTCGCAGTGGCGTAACAACCAAGAGGGTCGCGGCACGCATTGCCACTCTCTAAAGGGCGCCACAATGAGAGTATACAGGCACCCAATCTGGTTTAGCTCACCGAGATGAGTTGACATATCGTATGCAGTCTCCACTATATTGTCACGAATTATTTCTTACAGTTGCACATATCTTCGCTTCTGGGTTGTAGATGTTTGTTTACCTCTAACGGAACATTTAATTTAGATTTTTATTGCACCAAAATTAAACTTATGAGAGAAACTAAAAAAATCCTAAGAGGGGTGCCTAAAGGTTTACACCCCCTTTTAGCAAGTTGCCTAAAGGCTTACTACCACCATCCTAGAGGGGCCGTAAAGGCTTACACCCTCTCCTAACGGAGTGCCTAAAGGCTTACACCCCCTTCTAGCAAGTTGCCTAAAGGCTTACTATATCCATGCTAGAGGGGCCATAAAGGCTTACACCCCACCCTAATGGAGTGCCTAAAGGCTTACACCCCCTTCTAGCAAGTTGCCTAAAGGCTTACTACCACCATCCTAGAGGGGCCAGAAAGGCTTACACCCCATCCTAATGGAGTGCCTAAAGCCCCCCACCCCCTCTTTAACAGCACATCTTATGTCCGAAGCGCTGTAATACTTTGACGAAACAGCCTGCATGTCAGTGTAGATGACGACAAAACGAAATTCACTGTTGNGTAATACTTTGACGAAACAGCCTGCATGTCAGTGTAGATGACGACAAAACGAAATTCACTGTTGGCCTTCAAGCATTGAAATTCCTGTATGGATACCAGCAAACCCGAACGGCCCAAAAAATTTTCGCATTAGGTATCTTTCGTGTACGGTGCGAGTGAAGCTGCTTTGATGCAGGAGTTTTCTTGGAGCGCTTATTTTCTTCCTCTTCCACTCCACTTATGCAATATCCCCACTCGTCTCATCACGCCTACCAAGGAACATACAAGTAAACAGATGCAACTCTTCCCTAGTATAACGAGAGAACCTTATCTTATTAATTATTTTTTGCCGAAGTATGTTCTACAGTACTGCCAACGTTATAACACAGAGTAAACTACAAATGTTCACTTTGTCATGCATGCATATAATGTGTACAATACTGCCAGATAGTTTTTAATATTTATTTTATGGTTGGCCTTTATTTTCTGGGCAATATTATTGATTGCGTTGTTTATTCGCATTTATTTAATGCTACAAACGCATTGGAGTGAATATGAATAATATTCGTGAAGGTGAAACACTACTATAGACACGTATATATATATAAGACAGTGCTACCACCTTCAACATTAAAACAAACCAAGCACGTGTTTTTACAATACCTAATGACAGAACGTACGTGATTGTTCGTTGTATATTTAGGCTACAGGCTTGTTCTTCGTGAAGGCTGCCCTAGGCAGCGGCAAATACAAGGGGGAGGACGATGGTGAATGCGTGCGTGTGTGTGTGAACGGCNGGGAGATGGTGTAAATCCCCTTCCCAATACCCTACCCCTCCTGAATGACACGTCTTGTAATTTCACTCTGTGTCCAAAAAGAAAATTCGCTATTTGCTTTATACGAATTCAACATGAACTTAACGTCTGTCAATAAGCTTAATTCTCCATGTGTCGGTGTGTCTAGTTTACTTCACATTTTTTTGTTGGTATTATTCATTTGATTATGCTCCTTGAAATCTTTAAAAATTCAACTTTCATATAGCCGGAGGGAGGGACGCTATTCACAAGAAAGTAATTATTTTCTTGTATACACTCGTGATTAAAACTTTTTATTTCATTTTCACCAAAATCAAATTGGGGCAGATGCGATGCGTCAAGCTTGCAGATTAAGCATAACTGAGCGTTGAGTTATTTTCATCAGTTTTATATTTTCAGTAGTCTTGTAAAGGCCCTTAATGCGACATTTCGATCTTTTCCACTTTTTTTTTTTTTTTCAACCGGGAAAGTCGGGCCCCTTGAGCACTGCACGTTTGGGGAACTTCAGAAAATAGGGAAACGAAAGCACACTGCGAAATGACANTGCACGTTTGGGGAACTTCAGAAAATAGGGAAACGAAAGCACACTGCGAAATGACAGACATGACAGTTTACAGGCAAACGAGAAACAAGAAAGCCTAATTTGGTTCACAGAGGTACTAATCAGGTTACATACAGTATGTCCACTGAAGTTCCATTTTGGAATTCCGACTTTCCCCTGTTTTCCAGGCATTATCTTATAGTTTTCTCTGATTTACTGCCAGGAATGCTGAAACCTTCCATTTTTTTCTCACCGCTGATAGAACGAATATGCCATCAATGAAGTTGAATTAAATTACACTGCAATAGACTAAGCAAGCAGGGCCAACATTTGATTCAGCCCTTGGATATTTCTCGGGATACACGCTGTTGACTTCACGAGTGCCGAATTCCCGTTACAAACGCACACATGCCTACTTAATATTGTACGTATAGACCCCGTGTCATTTGGCAAAGGTGTATTATTGTCAGTTNACAAACGCACACATGCCTACTTAATATTGTACGTATAGACCCCGTGTCATTTGGCAAAGGTGTATTATTGTCAGTTCACAAATTAAAATCTTAAAATCAGGCCCGGCGACAGAAATGTTGAGGCCCGTTACTCTGATTCCCCATGTGGGCCCTCCTGGTCCCTAGTTTTGCGTCTGGTAGTTGGTATATTATAGTAGCAAGTAATAGTCTGCTGTAGCATAGTATGTGTTTGGGTAGGTACATAATAAAATAATAAAACATATTTCAACTTGAAATGAACCTTCTTACTTTTAATGCGGCAAAAGTCCTTTATAACGTCACTGAAATCTATTTCTCGTGCTGTTTCATGCCCTATAGATAACAATGCCAAACTATTCAATCGCTCTTGAAGCATTGTTCCGCGCATAAAGTTTTTATTAAGGCAAGCTTGCTAAATGCTCGCTCACCTTCCGCGTAGTGGGTGGGAATATCGAGTTGCGGCGGGCGAGGCGAGANACCACGAAGCCCGAAGCCCGAAGCGTTGCGTGCAGAGCGGCACTGAAGATAAAGAAGATCGACATCGTTAACTTACCTAGCTTGTGACCACATTCCGTAATAAAATTTATTATTACACGTAGTTTTAAAACAAATGTTATTTTTTAATTAATTTGTTTATTTGTATGTAACATTACACGGGGCCCCCTATCGTCCAGGGCCCGGTACAGCTGTACCCGTTAATCCCCTCTTTGTAGCCGGGCCTGCTTAAAATGCATATGCTCATAATTACATTATTATGTATTCACATAACTTAACAGTATACACTTTTACAGAGTAGCAAATACTTACATTTTCCGTGACTCAGGTGAAAATTCCCTGACATAGACTTGACTTTTCCCAGTTTTTCTCTGTGAGTGGACATCCAGTATATAGTATAAGGAAATACTGTATGATCAACAAATATGGCACAGTACTAAGTAGTCCTACATACCTGCAGTGTGATATAATTCTGTGCTTACCAGTACCAAATCCGGTAACATATTAATTACTAGAAAATTGTATTTAATAATGCTGGCAACTCTTACACTAGTATAAAGTTTATTTTTATAACACACTTTTGATATGTGGTACAAAAAATTACAACAGGTGCGATATATCTAAAATGGTTTAGTATCATTTATACCCGCACGGTAACTTACTTGCTCCATTTTGTCAGTTTTATATTATACTGAATTTACCGTACTACGGTGGTCAGGAATGTACGACTTATAATTCTCATTATTAGCTTTTTAAATGTATATTTCTTAATTTAAGAAATTATTAGGTTATATCACATCCGCGCTACAAGAGTGGTAGCGCTAGTGAAGATGTGCACTAACGGAAAACAAAGTTTTGTATCGATAGTAACGAGCAATCGAGACGCTGTGTGAAGAAGTTCGGCGTTGCCCGCTAGAGTTCAGGGCAGCCGCTGTTTGGAGCTGTGGCTTTGACGTGGCGTTGTGTATCGAAGGCAGGGGGAAGTTCGTAACGTGTAAGCAACAAGTTGGTGTCCCGTGTTTTAAAATGTGCTTGTTGACGGAATGTTCACGGCTGTAAAGTGCGCGATGTGATTATTTATCTCTGTGTTTCGTGTGAACAGTCACGCCTTTCTTTCGCGGGCGTTGTTTCAGGATGTGCTGGAATCTTTTTCAACCGTCTGGTGTTAAAATATCTGACCTTGCCTGGAGGCGCATCGCTATTCGTGTTTGAAAATGCGACTGGTGGGGGGACACGTTTAAAGTTGTGTGTTTTAAGATACGGGGGAACGCTATCAGGTAATCGTTTCATTCTTGTTATCGCAGGTGTAATAATCCATATCGGTACAACTTTTGAGGTTGTGTGCACAGTTTGTTAGTCAGTTGTACGTTTCACGCCAAGGAAGTGGAGTCTGGGTCATTCCGCTTGTGAACATTGTAGTAGAATTCAGTGTAGCGTGGAGAACTTTCTCACGAACCACAGTGCTGCTGTAATCGCGTGTGAAAGTTTATACGTCGAGTTCATTCTGTTGTAAGCTGGAGGAATAGTGTGTTGTTTCTATTTTAATTGCAGTAGCGTGTGTCGCGTAGGAAATTAATAATTTTCTAAACTAATTTTTTACTGTTTAAGTCATTCTATTCTTATAGTTAACCTTCCACGCGCGTTTTACCCACTTCTTATTGTTACGGCAATGAATATGTAATATTTAGGGGTCAAACTTCATTTCGACAATATTAAGCTTCCGTAAACAAATTAATTNTTACGGCAATGAATATGTAATATTTAGGGGTCAAACTTCATTTCGACAATATTAAGCTTCCGTAAACAAATTAATGTTGTTCTTATAGAGGCACTGGAAGCCTTGTTATGTTATTGGGAATAACATTTTTGACATTCTGACATAATTTAATTCGGTTAGGCCTACAACTTAATGCGGTTTGTTTGGCGATAAATCAGATGTTTACTTTATAATCATGCTTTCTTTCAGTCCATAGGCAGTACGTTAAGATTCTAAGTATTTAGTTAGAAGTAATAACAACGTTATTTTTATATCGAGCGGTTATTTCATAGCCTATAGCAACATTTTGGNTTACGGCAATGAATATGTAATATTTAGGGGTCAAACTTCATTTCGACAATATTAAGCTTCCGTAAACAAATTAATTTTGTTCTTATAGAGGCACTGGAAGCCTTGTTATGTTATTAGGAATAACATTTTTGACATTCTGACATAATTTAATTCGGTTAGGCCTACAACTTAATGCGGTTTGTTTGGCGATAAATCAGATGTTTACTTTATAATCATGCTTTCTTTCAGTCCATAGGCAGTACGTTAAGATTCAAAGTATTTAGTTAGAAGTAATAACAACGTTATTTTTATATCGAGCGGTTATTTCATAGCCTATAGCAACATTTTGGTAGGCCAAATAAAAGTTAACCACGGAATTAGTCCTCGGCGTTTGATAAAAATATCTGACTAGGTTATCAATAATCACAATGTTATTAGGTGTTGGTAGAATTAATTAATTTCGAATACTGTTTTCTAATAACTTAAAAAGTTTTTTGTTTACAGGCTGAGTAACTTTGGAAAGTGGTATTCGAAAATTTACACGGCGGTTTTAGCGAAACTGTACAGCAAGAATTGACTGACGCGATTTGAAGATGTGGTGGGATTTTATGGAATTACCGGTACTTTTAATAATTGAAGTTTGAAATGTTGACTAGCGAACATTTTCGTGTGGCACTGAACTTGATGTAAAAATTGCACTTTAAAAGACGGCGAGATCCTGGTTATCCTATGACAGTTGTGTGCCGAAGTGTTGTACTATGCGAGTGAGCGTGTGTTTGTANGTACTATGCGAGTGAGCGTGTTTTGGAACAAACGGGGCATGCCGTTATTCGTTCTGGCTCGCTCAGCTGTGTAAGTTGCATCTGTTCGTCGACTCCTGTCCCGAGGACAAAATGACCACGCGACGTAAAAGACGCCAGCAGGATGGGTTTATGAAAAAAGTCTCCTCCTTATTCAACTTGGACACGGTGAGTAAAAATACCCCGATAATTTTCACTATATAGTTAACTGTCGCCATTTGTAATCATTAACATTGTTAAGTACGACGTTGAGCTGGATTTTGTTTTCAAAAAATTAGTGGAGCTAATAATTTCAGCATTTTTTTTTTTTTTTTTTTTTTTTTTACCTGGCTTTTGACGGTGTTTTGAAACTTATTTTTAAAGTGAAATACAAGTTTTAAAAAAATATGTGAAACAACAAATAGGCCTAATCCCTTACCTGTACATCCTGGAAACTAAATTTTTTTATTTATTTATTCATTCATTTATGCCTACTATTTATCTATAGAATGTGCCGGAGAACACTGCTATATTTAGGGACTGTAAATACACTCATGTCTGCCGCTTCGAATCGATGTAATGTATCTACACAGTTTACAATGCGTTAAGTTGTCTTCACATATTAGATATTACATTTATATGTTTCACATAATTGTAGATTTTCTTGGTGCAGTTTTAGGGCCTTGCCACAATGTAGCGAATGCGTTAGTGTCTGCTGTCTGATCCATAAACTAAATAAAGATGAGGTAACCACCCCGATCTCTGTCTTTTGTGCGTGTGACAAAACACAACAATAGTAGAGGGAATATGGGTTAGAGTGCGCATGCAGTTGCGGTTTTACAATTTGAAACTACCTTTCTGCTAATAGCGCCGCCAAAAATGACGTGGATAGGCTTCAGGGTTAGAACATTCTTTATGTAAACAATTACTTTGAGTTGTTTGTACACTTTTGATATAACCAGAAAAATTCCAAGTAGTTCGGAAGTGTTTTTATTTATGTAATAGCGCGGTTTTGATGAAAATTCAAATGTAAACAAACGTGTTTATCGCTGTTGACCACGTGACTTTTGACAGTTGTGTTGGTCTTGGGGTAGGTCAGTGTTTGGGTACATGAGCAGGAGACAAAAACATAGACCAAAGATGAGGTAGACGGCTTATTCGTCTTCAGCGCATTTATCCCAACACAGACCTACAACAAAACCAACATAACTATCGAAGTCACATGGTCAACGGTAATGAACGTGTTTGTTTATATCCTAATTTGCAAAATACAAGCACTTTCTATATGAATAAAATACTTTTACAAGTTTGAATTTTATAAAAGTGCGTTACAAATTGGTTAGAGGAGGCGTGCATGCATCTCTAAGCTCTTGTTTACTAATCGGTATTCTAACCTCAAATTCAATCCACGCCGCTTTTGCTAGTCGTATTGGCGGAAAAGCAGTTCAATGTTTGTTTACATATGGTTTTATCACAAACTCGCGCTTTTACGGAGGGGGAAAAATACATTTTACGTAACTTAAAGGAGGGGGGGGGCTACATCGTTTTTGCGTTAAAACTTAAATTTGATACTACCATTTCAAATAACTTATTTACTGAACAGTGTCTTAATCTTTGTCGACGTCACGTGGTTTTGGTAATTCTATAGGAAGAATAATTACTATACGTTCTGAACTGCTAAATAATTTCAACTTTTGGTTATTTACTTCCACGTGCTCGTGGGTTTGTATACTTATTTTCGGAGAACAGTGGGTTCTATTTACTTTTCGTCTTGTTGACCCCCATTGCTGGGATATGACATGTCTGTAATAATTAATATACTATTAATTGTACATGATAACATAACTGGTATATGAAATATATAATAATTACCTTACTAAGCTTTGATGTAGGCCTAATTGTTTTGTTCAAAAATTTGTATTGATGACACCCACATCTTCATAAATGTATTAACATTTTGTAACAATTCTGCATTATAGTTTCTGATACTCCTGTAACATTTAGGAATTTAAAAAATCATAGACCTGCTGGATTTTTCTGTTTCTTACTTTTGCCAGTGCAAAATATAACTAAGGTAAGTTATTCATAAAGATATTTTTTTTAACTGTTGTTGACGCAATACACGCAACTTTGCCACCTGGAAGAGATCCACCGCTCTTCTCATTGGCGGGCTTGTCTGCCCTCGTGGTGTATTAGTTATTTTGTAATTTGCGATGTACAAAATAACCGGGGTTATTTTGTACCTGCTTTCTACCTTTCGACCACTCATTTTTTTAAATTCTCATTTGGCAAAGAAGCAGCAAACTCTAGCTCATTAAACTTAAATTTTACACGTTATCTGCCTAAGTAACGTTCGCTGTTCCTTTGGCAAATAGCACTTAAACAAAAATTCTGAATCGTTTCAAGCTAGCTCCGGGTTCTATGCTGTCAAGATACTTGTTTACCGGTAGTAATAACCAACTAAAATTTTTTTTACCGCGAAATGTATTTTAAGGAATTGTAATTATTGTTAAAATTAAATGTGTAGACATTGTATGAATCCTAAGCGGCCGGGATGTTAGTTTATTTGAGAATTATGTACCCAGCATTTTAATTTTCAATCCGGATTCTACTATCCAATCCGCTTTGCCGTCTGGAGTGGATTACTCATTTCACTTCAGTCTAGTCCGGGTGTGTGTACGGTAAAGTTTCAATCCGGCTTATAACGTTCCCCCTAAACGCAGTACATGCCCATCATTCAATTGGCCTGACGCTGTTGCGTGGAGGAAGCTATATGTGGCCCCCAAGCCAGCAGAAAAGCCGTTTTTCGAGGGTCGTTGACTTTTGTTCCCCCGCCTTCTACCGTCTGCTTCGTCTTCTCTACTCGTCCTGCTTTTTTTTTTCTTGTGGCATCTTCACCTGCGTCGTTTCAAGGTCACGCCTTCCTCCAGAAACTGGTCGCTTTCTTGCGGCCGTGGAGACGTAAAAGCTATATTTAGAACTATCTCTTCTAGCTCCATCCGTAGCGTTCTTGGAAATACACGACGCCCCGGCGTCATTACCCTGCACGTATTTCTTTAAGTAAAACTATTTACTCATTTATAGATGACATTGTTATGAGACCGGAGAGTTTCAGCCGTAACGATCGCACAACTTTATTACGTAATTTACATTCTCCCTTTAAAGTAAAACGTACAGCAGTGCCACTAAATTTACATTCTCGCCATTTCGGCGGCCGTCTACTCTTTGTTCTCTCAGGAAACCACTAAACGTTCGCCCAGCATCGTTGTCTACGAACGGCAAAAAACGTTCCAGACTAGTCGTATACGGTCAAGACATGAAGCACGCTAGAAACACTACTTCCATGCCCTCCAACATGGCTGAAAACAGCTTTCTCAGACTGCTGTTTCTCGGAATATACCAATCTGATTCGTGCGTGAACTGCGATGGAGGAGTGCGTTGAACTCTGCTGCAGTGTCGCGTGGTCCCGGCGTTATTACACGACGGGAACGATGCAAGCGTGATCACAACTTCGTGCGTAGAGGCGACATCGCTTTACATGCGCCGGCCGGCGTCTCCCGTATTAGCGTTACGTCGATTTTTTTGCGGAGTGGTTAAAATAGCTTTAGAAAAATTAGTTCAATCGAAGAACTTATTCCACGACCTTAGCAATATTTAAGTTTTAATATCGTTTACTTNGACAGTAATGCAAGCTTGGTAGCGTCGGTGGAGTGATTGGCGAACAGATTCAAATACGCCGGGTATTTCACGCACGCCACCATTGTCAGCCAATCACGCCATATGTAGAGGTCGCCAAGCATGTATGACTGTTGGTGGATGCATCTTCAGCGACTGTTTTAACATTTTCTGTACGGAATCACTCGTTAAGTATGCTGCTAATGAACATTTTATGTTTCCGTTAATGTGTTATGTTTTTGTGTTTGTGCCTCAACGCGTCACTTCCGCCCATATATCCCTATACAATAATTGTTTGTTTTAGTGAGCTCTACCACCCCTCAATGTTTGTCCCATGATTTTAGAATCACCCAGTGTAAACTCGTGTTAAGTAGTATCCAAATTTATCTTGCCGTAACTCTCATTTATACTCAGCATCAGACAATCCATTTAGATCAACGTCGTATAACTTAACTTCGGACTCATGATTATGGCTTCCCATACGCAAACCGTACTGTAAAGAAATTATAACCCTTTTGGGAGCCAAGAAATCCTCGTGCAATGATAGCAACATATTATATTTTATGTCGGAAGCGATAAAATTTCCCTTAGTATAGAGTTGAAAAATCAGCGTGTTTACGTATTCAATTTCTCCGTAATTTTTATAGATTCGTGTCTCCCTTCAGGGGTTGACACCCTTAGATGTTTAGTAAAATTCTTTCCCTAGGATACGCCGTTGCCGTATAAATGTCGAGTGACCAATTTTTTATATGATTTTTTAAAATGCGACAGATGGTTTCAAGATATTTTTGAACATTGTTTTATCGTGAAGCGAATTCCACCGTTTCCGAGAGAAATGTTTGGATAGGTAAGTTTAGATTATGAATGAAATTTCCCTGAATTGCGGTGCAGTGTTGATGCGTTCAATAACAGGTGTGACGTACTGTGGACCTGCTGAACCAATGGCAAGCGGTGGGACACCTAGCCCTGTCCAAGCAAACAGGCGTGTGTTTATACAAAGAAGCGCGTTAAGGGGCAAGTACCCTTGCCATTTTGGATCTACGTATTTTCTTCCATTACGTAATGTTCGGGGTCAGTATTAAAAAAAAAAGCTAGTCTAGTTATGGCGAACGTCTGAGCTATTATTTTGAAATCAAACTTATTTTATTTACATGATTAGTTTAACATCTGTAACTGTAATGAAATATTACCTAATTATTTAATAATGTCAATCACACATGGGAAAATACAGTTATAATTGAAACCGTACAAATTAAAAAAAAAAACTAATTAAATAATATTTTATGACATGCCAAGCTTTGATTTTTTTTATGTGTCTGGTCATAAATTTTCATTACGAAGATTTGTAAGAAAGATCGAAGATTGAATGGATGCTACCCTTTTTAAGGCTCCGACCTACCTGGAGCTTTCTTCCGCGTTCGAGGCCGAGAAGCGCGGGAGCAATAAGGGCGACACTGCCACGCGCATAAAGTGCGCCCTCGCCACTAAGCGCAAGGCTCTGAACTGGCGTGCAGCGTTCTCGTCGCACTGCGTCTACCTACGGGTCTTTCAGCAGTGACCGTATTCTTTTATTGATGGAAAGTCTGTAGGAAGGTTCAGCGCAGGGCCCTTAAGTAGTTTTGTATGTATCTGACGCGTATATTCTGAGATTTTTTTTTAGAGTACTATGAAATGATGTTACAAATGTGCGTGACATTTAGAAAGTACTCGACAATCCTCGTCTAAAGTGTGTTCTGTTTCGTAGAACAGCAAATTGAACTCACTTTTAACAGTTTTGTGGAAAAAAACGTTTATTTCAAACACTCTGCAAAGCAGTTCAAGCAGCAGGTAGGCGGGAACCTTAAGACAGGCGGCCATGATTGCCCACGAACTTCACCTCGTCAGTCCGCAGACTACCCACAATCGGTCGCGAGAAGTAACATTTATATGCAAAAAAACCTATTTCGAAAATAAGCTTTATCTTTGGCAAGAAAAAAAAAATAAAATATGAACAATTGCCGCACTGCAGTGGTAATGTGACCGTTGTAAACTAGGAGTCCCTCGGCTGGGCTGCAGACGTGTTGTCGGTGCAGTGCTGACAACCTGACGGTCGCGAGAGTAGAAAGTTTGTGTTGCGAAACGAACAGGTCAGTGTTGCAACCTGTGCAGCTGCCCGGGAAAAAAAAAACCCTCTCGCTCGGGTGAAAGCGGCTTTGGAGAGGCGTGACGTCTTTGTCGCAGTCGGTCGATTGATCTGCTTTACCCGTCAGACAATTCGACTTCACACCAGAAGGGTGTGTTTCTAGCTAATTTACGTATGTCCCGCGCCCTAACGGACAAATTTGACACGATAGGTATACGTCAAGTTAACGCTCGGTCTCATCCGCCGTGTTGAATTGCCAATTTGTGTGCCGTAACGTTCTTCTCTATGAAACCGCGAATAGAGGCCATTCGCAGTTTGCCGCCGAGGACAGTTAGTTATTTCTGTGTGCGATGATGAACCCTCTTAATGTCCATGGCGACAATCGCAGTCCGGAGCATGGGCATGGTGTTAATTAATAGCGCTTGCCGCACGATCTGCCGTAAACACAAGTGTGATTAGTCTGCCCAGCTGTTTATACACGATGTATCACGTCACTGGTATGGCGTCGATTGCTTCACGCATGCCTCCCTCTCGCTCCGTCCTCGAGTCCCCCAAAACCTAACGGACGCTAACGGAAGCGCGTGCCCTGAAGCCCTGGGACATTCTAAACGGGAATGCACACGCCCACTTCCGTTACTTAACTACAGGTAGTTCACAGTCAATTGAGCAGTTTTAAAATCAACCTCTGAATGATGTCACTACCCTACCTTGCACGTATTTCGAGGAGCACACACCGAGTGAGCGAAGAGATTTCGGCGGTTCTTAACACCGTGGCGAGTATGGAGCAGCTTATAACGTTTATGTACCTTATAAAGAGGCAAATACATTCTTTTAACTAACTAGAAAAGTACGTGCGATATGCGCTCAACACTACTAAACCAACCAAAAAGTTTTCTGTCGGATTTGTAGAGTTTCCCGTGTTTGATATTGAAGTTTATGTATTTTTCCATACGACTGAGAACAGGTACGTCTCAACACACTAGATGGGCCAGTGGACACGTAAAAACTAGTCTTGCGTGGACCGTCGGTAAGTCAGGGCAGTTTTCTACATTTGGTTGTGCATTTAATAGAAACTTTCACCTTTATGCATGTTAAATCATTGGTTTGAACCTTAGTACTGTCTATCATTTTTTCTTTAATAACGTGAAGGATAATACTTTGTAATAGCTCGTTTTATAAGATACTTCCGATTTCATTTAGGCTGTTTTTATGAAGGTATCCTGTGGTTTTATTTTAGAAAAGCCAAATTCGTGTTTTCCGTAGTTTCTTGAGCCCGATAGCGGGGAATTGCTTCAATGTTTGATGCGACATAAATGGAGGTAGAGGCTGTTCACTGTAAACTAACTTTTGAAAGCCCTGCTTAAGATCTACTTGTATGTACGTTACGTATTCTTCCGCCATATGCAATATTAACATTGCCATGGACGTGATCACTTTATTCATACGCCGGTCAAGTGAAAACTATAAAATTATTAAAAACGTAAATATTTTACAAATTTGTTTATCATCAGATTTAAGGCCTTTTTACAGTGTAAAATTTTTCTTCAAATTAACTTTAGTCTCTAGTGAATTCAATTCATTAAATGCGACATGGCGTCATACGAACGTTTTCTTTCAAGATTTTAGTTTTAAACCTTTTCTATATTTTCTCGAATAAAAATTTTTCAATCGCCGATCAGAGCTATATTGACGGTATTAATGGTAGTAATAATAGAGTTGTGTGCACTCACTTTGATCGTGGGAAAGGGCCTTTACATGCATTAAATAAACAGAATGTAAAATAAATCATTTCAGTATTCATAATCGTTTAGCTTTCCCTCCGTCGTCACAACTTTACTGGGCGCGTGCCGGTCAGCACGGGGGCCGCGGTGGTGCAGTGGTTAGACTACTCGCCTCCCACCTAGGCGAAGCTGGTTCGATTCCCGGCGGGGTCACTCCCGGATTTTTTAATGTGGGAATCGTGCCGGACGATGCCGCTGGTCGGCGGGTTTTCTCGGGGATCTCCCATTTCCCCCGCCCACTGCATTCCGGCGCTGCTCCGTACTCACCTTGCTTCACCCTCATCGGCTTTCAAGAGCCGCCCAAATATTTTCACTCTACACGCTCACGGACAATTATTTCGAGCTGTGGTCTAATGCATTAATTTTGTTCACTTTTGAGATTTGTAATAATATTCAAATACTGCAGTTCATTTTATTTGTTTTATTAAAGTAAATTTTACGCAATTTTCATGCCACAAAAAAAAGTAATATGGTAAAAACGTAGAAATTAATTTTTGACTCTTGAACACTCTTAAGCCAGATGTCCTGGTGGTGGGGATTCATAGGAATTCATGGTGTTCGTTCACGCTGGCGCCATCTCCGTTGTCTGTTGTCGGAAGGTCAAGGCGGCTGTTGCCTCGTCATCCCGTTACCAGCGCCTCATTGTTTTCGCCGGCGTGGGAATCCGTCGCGGGTCAGCGCTCGGTGGGGGATCTTCCTCCAGTTGTTAACTCCGACGCAAGGTCGGATGTAGATAGACGAGAGTTATAAACCGAGTGGCGGGTTACACGCTATAGTATATTCGCGGTTTCTTCACACTTCGTGAATCAAACCCATGCATTACGTATTTGGTTGTTTACTAAATGTGGCATATATCACATTCGTTTTGCGCTTCTGTTAACACCGAAACCTCTTATTTGTGGTTCAATTTAACTTTTACTTATATTTTATTTATAACTTATAATATTTCGTTATAATGTTACGTCTCGCTGGTCCGCATCACATTCCCGCGCCCCACCAGTCTCTCGAGGGGAGGAATGTTTGAAGGTCAGACTTGTAACGTGAGAACAGCGCGGCGATCTTCAAAGGCCCTCCGCTGCGTGCCGCCGCGATAAGCCCATAGCAACTTGTGCGCTCCTGGCCTCCAGCAGATAAGAGTTTCTGTGGTTATCTGAAAGAATGTTCTGGGTCGTTGCCATTGCCTCTTTCAGCGGGACTCGGGGTGCGGAGAACGTTCCAGATCGCCACTATGATGGCCTCCGAGCCGACAGTTTTGAGAGTTTAGAGTTAGGACGGCTGTGCGACTTTAAGCGACAGAGGACAGTGGAAACGACGAGCCAGTAGAGCGTCGAGTGGCGGTGAGAGTGACCAGTGGGAGTGAAGTCTGCGGACTGCAAGCATCGGCACAGTGAAGAGTGAGACTGACGGACTGTACTACGGATCTGGATGCGTGAGAGTAAGACATTTGGAATGGTGGCAATAGACATATTGAAAATGTGCAACTAATGAGTGTGAAATAAGTGACTGGCCAATAGAGAGATAGCGATAAGGACTTTAATTAGAATTTAGATATAAATTGATTATGCGCTCACTGAGAATGACAAGAGTAATATTGGAGATAGATAGTTTAAGGTTTTTTAAAATATAGCTCTGTGAGCAAATTAAAAATCAAATTTAGTTATTTTATTTTTATTTATTAAGACCTCCGTCCCTTACGAATTCGCATACACCCCTCTGGCGTTTTGTAACAGTATATATGGGAACATAACAGAAAAAAAGTCGTGGGCCACCATAGTTTTTCGTTGGCCACTGATTAGTTTTAAATTATTTGTATCCCTACTTTACACCTACACCTTAATGCTTACTTAGTTAATTTTATTTAGAAAGTACATGGTATTGTACATTGAAGCACAGGAATTATTGCCTTCATTTCAAATTGTATTAGCCCAGGCCTGTGCAAGGTTAAGAATAATGGTGACCAAAAACTTAATTATTTTATATTTGTACCAAATACCGTTCAACTTGTATATATTGCTAGTAAGTATTCTTTCTTTGCACAAAACATTTCCGTATATCACATCTTTTTTGCATCATGGCATGTAAAAAATCACAATTTTAGCGTCTTTGAGACGTAAAAACAAAATAAACCAAAGCATCTACAGAAAATTTAACAAGGGCGACTGAAAGGTCATGTCTTAATTCATTTTAAGTTTTACTTAGTAAAATTTATTTTACAAAAAAATTTGGACAGTGCTACTTTTAAATAAAAAATATACATACAAAAATTACCTTACTCTGGAATTGTTAGAAAATTTCGAAAACATTTCATAGCGTGGTTTTAAATATTTATGGAAGTAACTCGTGGTATCTTATTTCAGTGTGAATTATCTCATTTCGGTATGCGAGTTGGTTTTTGTTCGTACATCGCAGAAACACTAAAATTGTGATTTTTACTTGCCATTTTGTAGAGAAAAAAATGCTAAAATATTTTTATTACGAAGAGGTAGCACTTCTTGTAAGTAATGTGTAAACGTTGAACAGGTTTCTTACGAATATAAAATAATTTATTTATGGTGACCAGCGACTTCGATCTGAGACGACTTTAATTTGTAGATGTTACAACGGTGTTTCTGTACCTATATTTTTTAGACGGGGTCTGACGGGGCAATCGACACCCGCCCCACGGACGTATTATCTCTCAGAAGTTTTTCTTTCAGCACCGACGCTGAAGTATTTTTTTTGTCCGTGCGACTCACGCTTGGGGAACGTCACTTTTCGTGACTCACCATTTCTCGGTCTTGCGTCGGCACTTGTCAGTTTATCTCGCAATGGTGCAATGCTCCTTAAACACCTGCCATAACCGGTCGTAAACGCGGACTGCCATTTGCCCCGGGCGCGACCTTGAACATCCCTGCCTACTTTGCTCGGCGTAGCGAGTAGCAACGTGAATTGGCAGTCGTAGAGTAGTTGTAGTCGGTTCTGTGTTCCAGCCGTACCTCGCTAAAACAAATTACGTTACGACAATATCCGTGGGAACGAAAAATAACTGTTACTTCACACTTTTCTGAAGTACTGCTAAATTTCTACTTTTGTGTTACCAATTACGTATCCTTCCGCTACACGTAAACGTAAACACTCGCATGTGAATTCTACGTTTTAACTGTCAAATGCTTTGTTTACTGTCTACAGCTGTTCAGAGAATTCTGTCATATTTCAATAACCATTACATACGAACATTCACAGTTTAGGCCTATAACCATATTCAGGTCAGCTTTATGATTTTTTTAACAATATCTGTGTAGTTCTTACCGTTATTATTTTTAGTTGTTAATATATTTGTTATACTCAATATAGCACATTACATACCATACACGTTAATATTTTGCAGTAACTGTGGTTAACCCTGTTTAAACTATGGGGAAGGGGGGAAATTGTAGTAATTAACCTCGTGTTATTGATGTGTTTTTTGGTTGTTTCGTTAAAAGGACGGACTTTGTTGGGATAAATATTATAACGAAGGAGCAACCAGTCCAACGAAAAATACAGTAAATCCAAGCACGCAACTCGTGTCGCTTATTTTTTGTACGTAGCAGCGACAAGCTTAATAGATAGCCGTGAACAGGCACACAAATAGACCTACCGCTACCGTAACTGTTATTCCACTCATATTTCTCTACATAGGTACTTAGTTTTTACTGAGTTTATTTAGTTATTTGTTTCAAATTTACCTGGCTGGTCTTAGCAATTTTTTTTTGGGATTGTGGCAAACATTCAGATCACAAAAACGTAGGCGCGTTACACAGTTGTGTTTCAAACTCGTAGGGCGCAAGTTGCGTTGTGATAAATAAACAAACGTGTAATTAACTTCGTCATAAAAAACAGTTAACGGTTAAAACGTAATAAATGTCGCATGTCCAATATTTGCAATCACACGCACCGGGCCGGCGTAACGGCCACATCCTCTCGCACGCAGCGGTTAACGACGCACGGTACAGTGTATTTATTACTGCCATGGACACGCAGGTTTAGCACAACATCGTAACTTGCCCANTAACTTCGTCATAAAAAACAGTTAACGGTTAAAACGTAATAAATGTCGCATGTCCAATATTTGCAATCACACGCACACACACGCACCGGGCCGGCGTAACGTCGCACGCAGCGGTTAACGACGCACGGTACAGTGTATTTATTACTGCCATGGACACGCAGATTTAGCACAACATCGTAACTTGCCTAGGTAGGCTTTAAAAAAAACTTGTACAAACTTGATGTGGTAATTTGAAGTTTTTTTTCTCAGCATGAAAATTAAACGTTCCGTTTAACAACAGCAATACGCCATATCATCGGACACGCCACTCGCCACTTCTGCCAACTTCGGATTTGTAACCCTACTTTAAAATCTCTTTTCAGTTGTGAATTACAAATTATATATTTTAGTACGTAACGTTTGTTTACATCCTATGCAGACGTCTCTATTTTCAACCAACTTGACGGAACAAGCGCACGTTTGTTGTTCCTTTCAACAGTGTTACAAATCGTCAAGGGCGTATTAAAGTTCGTGAAGGATAGAGGTCTTGGTAAAAATAAAATAACTAAAAATCTCTTAATATTTTTACAACGTTTTAAAATACATACAGCTGTTATTTACACCATTAAACTACCGTTATATTTCATTAAAACTTACTGCCACTGTTGAACGCAGTATTTAATGCCAATCTTAATTCTAATTAAAGTTTTGATCACTGTCTTTATGTTATATACGGTCTCTTGATGCTCAAATGCGATCAAAATGTCAATTGCCATACATTTATCATATGTCCAAATGTCCGCCACTCGGGCATCAGGTCCTACTTCCCCACAGTCCGGCTGGCCAGTCTCTCTCCCGGCGCTCGCAGGCTTCACTCGCTGGTCACTGTTGTTGCTCGTCGCTCCGATGGCACCACACACACCTGGCGCTGATTGCCGTGCGAGACTCCAGAGGCACGCCACGGCTTATATAGCCGAGCCGACCCGGCACCAGAAGGCTCTTCGCCCCCACGAGTCCAAGACTCCCCATCCTCCAAGGACGTGAGCGGCATGAGTCTTGATAGCCTTATCGCAGCACGCGTCAGGTGTACTGCGCGCCTTCCTGCTGGTACCGGTGATGCTCTTGAAGCACTGCGCTTCGCATGCACGAAGGGTGGGGCAAGGGAAAGTATGCGGAGCGGCTACGTGTGATGTGGAGTGAACCATCATGGCACGAGTGTTGTAGCAACTACGAGAGAGGGGTTCGATGGCGTGTGGACGGCAAGTGTGTCGAGCCTTAGGAACACCGTCACGCCCTGAGGACGGCGGCGTACGCCCGTCATGTAGGCGAGGAGCCGCGTGGGACGAGCGGCATTCACGTGTCCCAGTGACAATGCCCGCCTCTGGCCCGTATTGTGCCGGCTTCCGCGCTGCCAAGGTCGTCCTGAGACACAAGTAGGCCAGCCAGTTCGAAAGCTTTGTAAAACTCTCAAAGGGAATGGAACAGTGTTGAGCTAGAATCACAGCCATCCGTCGCACCTGACTATCGTCCGGTCCTTCCGTCAGGCAGTTACGTAATCTTCAACCAATCGCAGGGGCAACTTTTTCATCCGTCGAATGTTATCCAAATTTTAACTTTCGACGGACTGACGGACGAACCCACCGCCTTTTGACGAAATTCCTTAGACGGAAATCGAAATAAAACGAAGGCGGTGTATCCGTGTGTATATATATTTTGGTGGTAGCTGTAAATTCTGGAATTTAATGTAAAAATAATTTAGTATAAATTATCACGTGTAAAAATATTTCCTCGAAAACCACACTGGAATTTCCGTACAGAAGGATTGGCGGACGACGGAAGACGAACACAAACTTATTATGGCCGGCGAATGCGACGGATTGTTGAGAGTCCACCTTTAGGCTGTTAACTTTTAAAGTACTAAAACGTTTATATTTCGCGAACTTTTAAAGGAACTCGCTCGTTTTGTACCCTACGAACTTGAACTTCCACCAAATCATTTATTTAACTAATTTTATTAATACTGTTTAAAAGTTCTCACATGCCTCGCTGGTTGTTCGGAGATCTCCGATTCTGTATGTCTAGAGCAATTAAACTGTGGTCACTTTACCGGTCGCCGGTAACCGAGTACTTTTGAAAGTCATGCTTTAAGGTCTACCTGTATTCTTCAACCATAAGTAAAATTAACATTTCCAAAGGCCTGATCACTTAATAATTCATGGTCGGTCAAGCGAAACTGTGAAATTATTAGGAGCTTTAGTATTTTACCAATTATATGCATTTGAAATACAGAAAGTAACATAACTAATTTCGGTATTCACAAATGTTTCCCTAACACTTAATTCAACGTTATGACAAGGAACTACTTTCTCTCCGGTCGTTACCAACTTTGCCAGGCGTTTGCCAGTCCAAGCCGCTAGGGACAATGAGATTTTTCTAAGATTGATTTCAAAAGTGCTCACCTTATCGTGACAACCTTTGTCTCAAAGTACGATAGGCACACAGGCGAAATGGTGTGGGTGTTCCTTTGGTGTGGGCGTAAGTAAGCATTCTCCGATTGGCTGCGCGAGGCCCTGGGAACGAACCTTGTGTCTGATTGGCTTACCGCATGCCGCGAAAGGTTCCCTATTGGCTGGCCTCACGGTTGGCGAGTAAGTTGTAGTAAAGTTCAAATGATAAAATAATCTCGGTGCAGCTTTGAAGGGAGGGCTCTCCCCAAGGCTCGTCGCTGGAGGGAGGGAAACCACGTGACTCTGCTGGCGCTATACAGACCAAACTGAAAACATAGTTCTCTACTACTGTGCTGTTAAATACCACGCTGCGCGACTGCGTTTTTTTTTTCGACAGGTAATACGCGCACGCGCTCTCGGCCACTGCCACTACCGAACTGATCAGCCCCTCCCCCTTCGTGCAGCTGCAATGGACTGTCCCGACTCGCTCGACGCGTTTTGGACTTCTGCGCATCGTCCTCTCATTTGTATTTCGCTATACCGAGTGCTGATTGGCGAACGACTTTCCAGCACGTTGCTTGCCGGTGACGCCGTTTTGTTGGCGTGTGCGCGTCTGGATTTCGCGGGATAAGCGGCCGTTTCGCTTCTGTATTCGAAGTACTACTTGGTATTGCCGTGTGCGAAGCTGTTTCGGCGATTGGCGTAGTATTGCAAAATTGTATACGACGTCGATTTCGTCAGCAGATAACGTTGGGCGGTAGTCGAGTGCTTCGCGCCGCGGGACAAACGATGCGGCCGAGGGCTCTCGAGATAGCTATGAGCCGCCGCATTCCATCCCCGGTTGTTTTTATCTGTTTGATTTTGTTTTGTTAACGTGCCGCGGATTCGAGCGGCAGGGAACCCGCGGCAGTATTTTATTTTACCTTTTTACGCGCCACACGAGGCTGAAAGCACGCGCTGTCTTGATTATACGCGACTTCAGGCCGCGTGTACATACAACTTGATTCTCGAATTATTCTTCATGCAGTGGGTGCACTGAAAAAAAAAAAACCAACAGAGGAGTGACGACAGAAGAGTTTCGAAAACCGGTTTCGTGGCAGTAATGGCTGTTCATGGTAAAGCGAGCACTTTTGAAATCAACCTTAGAAAAAATAACACTGTCCCTACCTGCGTGCATTTTAACAGGCACACTTAACTGGCGCGCGCCCAGTTAAGTTGGTAACGACGGAGGGAAAGCNCCCTACCTGCGTGCATTTTAACAGGCACACTTAACTGGCGCGCGCCCAGTTAAGTTGGTAACGACGGAGGGAAAGCAGTTCCAAGTCTTAACGTTGAATTAAAAGTGTTCTGCAATACAGAGCTTTATTTTTCTTCCTGTTTTTTTTTTAATGCACATAAGTAAGCGTGAAAGTTAGGAGATTTGTAGAATATTTACCTTTGTAATAATTTCACGGTTTCTCTAGACTGACGCACGCATTAAGGGATGACTAAAAGTCAATTCACTCACTTTATTGTTTCACAAACCAATTTTTTTTCACCTGAGGACGTAGTAGAACACTCGGGGATTCTGATTGGCTAAACACAGAGAGAAAGCAACCGTTGCAAGCAAACTCAAACAAAGTCGAACTCTTCTTGTTAATACTACCGTGTTCAGGGAAGTGCTTACCGCTTCGCGTGATTGTATAGCGTGTATTGATTTGTATGGTGTATATTACCGCGTTGTGTTAAATGTTCATGTTAGTTGTGCTATGACCATGTCATAGAAATCCCTTTCTGGCCACATCCACGCTCGGTCAGTGTAACTTGTTCATTCCCAGGAGTCCGTTACGACGTACATTGCGAATGAATGCTTCATAGGTACTAACAAGAATGCCGTAGAAATTTACGTAGAATTATTCTTCGTCTTGCTTGATTGTGAGCCCTAGCTGGTGTGCTCTTACCTATATGAACACTGGTTACGAAAATGTTGAATTTTTCCTAGCCGTCTTCTATTCTTCGCTGTCGAGATTAATCTATCGGATGTTATGATTGCATGTAATGTCCTCGATACAGATATGGAAGTCTCGAGAGGCATCAAAGTTGTCCCGTCTTTAATTAAGGGGAATAAACCTCTTCAGCTTTGTGTTTTTTTCGTGAGTTTTTTAAAATTAATCTCGAGCTAAACGCTCTGAAATTAATGTTAACGTAAAAGGATCTGTACCTATGTGTACATTTTCAGTANTTACCTATATGAACACTGGTTACGAAAATGTTGAATTTTTCCTAGCCGTCTTCTATTCTTCGCTGTCGAGATTAACCTATCGGATGTTATGATTGCATGTAATGTCCTCGATACAGATATGGAAGTCTCGAGAGGCATCAAAGTTGTCCCGTCTTTAATTAAGGGGAATAAACCTCTTCAGCTTTGTGTTTTTTTCGTGAGTTTTTTTTTAAATTAATCTCGAGCTAAACGCTCTGAAATTAATGTTAACGTAAAAGGATCTGTACCTATGTGTACATTTTCAGTATAAATCTTATTAGGCTACCTCAATGTTTTATGTAAGTCTTTATTTGTATGGTTATCTAATATATAGCTTGTGTTATCAGTACTCGACAATTTGTTTAGTACGTGATAAAGCTTCATTTAGCGGTAAAACCTCCATGACTGTACATTGTAACTTACTGGTGTTATGGGATACAGTGGAGGGCGTGCTAGAATTTTACCGTCACGTAAATTTGTAGCCCCTGCGGTATCAGTACCGTAGTCTACCGGACAAATCTTTCCATTGCGAATAAAAGAGTATAGGTGACTGTGAAATACATTATTTGGCATTGCACGTATAAACATGTCGCTCCTGTGATATACCCATCTATTGGCTTTGACAGTGGGATGGAGGCGAAGAATGCATTTTCCTACCACTAAATTGGAAGTCTCTCCTGGGTTATCTCCGGTGCCGGTCGTGTTTGACGACCCCGCCACACAGGCCTAACCCGTAAATTGTGTGTAATGTAGGGCTTGCCGATCGTAACGTCGTTCTTCTCCCCGATCGCGTTTTGGCCACGTGGTCACAGCTCGACCGCCGTTCTGAGAATGCACACGGCGGGTTCGATTAGGCGTTTATGGAATCTGCAACTTACTGCTATATGCTGAGATCAGCTATTGAAACCTCGCGTCTCCTCAGTTTGGTTTTCCCCATTGTACCATTGTACTTCACTATCTTTCATAACTCGACGTGTNTGAAACCTCGCGTCTCCTCAGTTTGGTTTTCCCCATTGTACCATTGTACTTCACTATCTTTCATAACTCGACGTGTTCTTAATGTAATTAAGATTCTGCTGTTCAAGTTACTGCTGGTCGGTACTACTTTACATGTATCTTCTTGTTCAATTACTTAACTACGTAGTAAAAGATTCTGCACTGATTCATGTTTAATGTTACGTATGCTGCTATGATTCGTGTTGCTTTTATGTTCATTGTAAGTTGTGTTATGTTTTATATTTGTGTGGGTTGTTTTATACTGACGAGTTCTATACCACGTGTACTTTGTACATCATTTTGTAATCTATTGGACAGTAAAATGACGATGATGATAAATTAGTTTCTATCTGTGGCGTTTTTAATTTAATAAACAAGAAACAGCCTGTCTGAAACTGGCGATTGAAACGTTTTATGCGGTTTAATTACTTTGAAAACTTTAATTTTGTGAACTGTTAATATTTATTTCTGGTCGAGTTTCCTGAAAGCCCCAGTAGCCCAGCTCAGCCACGAGTTAACAGCCGGAGTCCGCAAATCATAAATGTTTACCATTGAACAGTTAACCTTGTGTGTGACACCGACCCACGTATAAACTCTGCTTGCGACACGGGGTGGTAGGTTTAGTCGGTCGTTCGATTGTTAAAANTGAAACCTCGCGTCTCCTCAGTTTGGTTTTCCCCATTGTACCATTGTACTTCACTATCTTTCATAACTCGACGTGCTCTTAATGTAATTAAGATTCTGCTGTTCAAGCTACTGCTGGTCGGTACTACTTTACATGTATCTTCTTGTTCAATTACTTAACTACGTAGTAAAAGATTCTGCACTGATTCATGTTTAATGTTACGTATGCTGCTATTATTCGTGTTGCTTTTATGTTCATTGTAAGTTGTGTTATGTTTTATATTTGTGTGGGTTGTTTTATACTGACGAGTTCTATACCACGTGTACTTTGTACATCATTTTGTAATCTATTGGACAGTAAAATGACGATGATGATAAATTAGTTTCTATCTGTGGCGTTTTTAATTTAATAAACAAGAAACAGCCTGTCTGAAACTGGCGATTGAAACTTTTTATGCGGTTTAATTACTTTGAAAACTCTAATTTTGTGAACTGTTAATATTTATTTCTGGTCGGGTTTCCTGAAAGCCCCAGTAGCCCAGCTCAGCCACGAGTTAACAGCCGGAGTCCGCAAATCATAAATGTTTACCATTGAACAGTTAACTTTGCGTGTGACACCGACCCACGTATAAACTCTGCTTGCGACACGGGGTGGAAGGTTTAGTCGGTCGTTCGATTGTTAAAANGTGTGACACCGACCCACGTATAAACTCTGCTTGCGACACGGGGTGGAAGGTTTAGTCGGTCGTTCGATTGTTAAAAAATGTCTGATATCTTAAGTAAACACACAAAACTTTCATTCATCATGTTTCATTGCGTGTTACTCAACGTAGCCTATGTCCAACTGAAGACCTGTCACGTTATAGCAGCGACTGCAGTGCGTGTAAGATATCCTCCACATTTCTTACATCCGCATTCCATGGCGAATGCGGATGTGGGCCCTCGCATTCTTCCTCGCACGTTCACGTTGGTCTTCCGGTTTCCGGTTATACCAGTCGTTTGTCAAAACAAGAAACCTTGTTATCGAGATTTTCTTTCAGATGCCACATCTTTCAGATGCCACATCTTACGTGATGCAATCAATACCAGTCGTGTGCTAGGTGCCCAGTTTAACTTAACCGATGATGCGTTTATCGTACGTACGCACTTATCAGTCCCGGTAAATTTTTATCTTCTTTATTTTTGTTGAATTCGTTAGCTAGCAAGACCTACAAACGGGCTGTCGTCGAAAATGTATCGCAATTAATTATTTGGTTTCTGTTTAATGTTTGACAGACAACTTACCAGTCTCTATTTCTCGCATTTAGGCCTCGACCTTATGTCTCTCTCGAGTTCCAGGTACTTCGCATCGTTTTCTAGAAATTCTGGGGACTTTCACGTTCTACCTTCACGTCGCTCGTATATAGGAGACCGCAGTAACGGTGATTAGTTGAGGACTTGCGTGTTACTGGTACAGGCGTCGGTGTCCGGTGCCGTGGGCGCGTACCTGCTGGGCTGTCGATATTACCCTTCAGTCCACTTCGAGATAATCACGCATATAATGCTTGGAGGACCACACTTTAAGTCGAAGCTTATACGTGCGAATCTAATGCGAGAAATAGCTTGTTACTTTGCTCTGCGCCTGTTTTCAACCATGTAATTACATTGAAAAGTATATATTCCAACAAAAAATAACTGGGTAAATCAGGCATGATCGATAATTGACTTATTTATCCATAACAAAGTATTTCGTCCGCGGGTCAGTAATAAAACAAGTAGACGCAACATGATTTTGGGTCTAAAAATATATATAAACATATGAATTAGAAAAATCATATTAAAATTTTGATTCTGATATAAAATTCTGCTTTCTTTGCACTCGGATGCATGAGCAATATATGTGATGCTAATGTAGTAAGGACTGTGTATGTAGTATGTATATTTTCATTCTTTTGTTCCGTAGAAGCAACAAAAATACTGAAAGTTCAGAAAACAAAAATGTTATTAGAATCATGTCACTGTTAAAAAAAAANTCCGTAGAAGCAACAAAAATACTGAAAGTTCAGAAAACAAAAATGTTATTAGAATCATGTCACTGTTAAAAAAAAAAGAGATCGTTGTAAACCATTATTCATCACAAACAATATTCGTCACTACCCTGTTTACACATTTATCAGNAAAAAAAAAGAGATCGTTGTAAACCATTATTCATCACAAACAATATTCGTCACTACCCTGTTTACACATTTATCAGTATTGATATTTGTAGAGGAAAATTAGAAAAAAATTAAAATAAATATTACCGCGAAACAACACCATACAAAATGTAATAGCCCCCACTATTCATCAGGTAGTTTGAAGTTATATCATAAAGATTTAAAATATTCAGTAATAAGATGGTATAAAAAGTTACCATCAGGAGTAAAACAATTATATAATGGCGNCATAAAGATTTAAAATATTCAGTAATAAGATGGTATAAAAAGTTACCATCAGGAGTAAAACAATTATATAATGGCCATTATGTTAACATACTTTAACATAATTCGAAGAAATTTTAAATTGAATAATGAATTTATACTGTGAATGAATAATTATAATTTCTTGATGGTACCAAATGCGGTATAGAATACCGTATTCGGCGGTACTTTTTTATATCTGCTGTAATATTATTGAAATGCTACCATAGCTATTACTGCGAATCTACGGAAAGCGTAAATATAATAAATGGATAAAGGAGTGTGGCGGCCCGCTAATTGAATATCCCTGGATGCAGCTAGAGTGTTGCCGGTGGAGTTGCAACTGAGTTAGGCGAGCAGAACGGGCTGCTGGTCACACCAGGCTGGTGCCCACGTGGAGCCCACGTGACACCAGGCATCACGCACGGCCCCGGCCGCTGACACCTGACCTCGTTACCTGTCCGATACTCGCGTGTCCTCCGTGGACAGGACGCCTNGCCCCGGCCGCTGACACCTGACCTCGTTACCTGTCCGATACTCGCGTGTCCTCCGTGGACAGGACGCCTTCCCGCCGGCCACTATGTCCTTCCAGGGCAGGGAGTTTTTTTTTCTAACCTACTCTAAAACTAAGTGTTATATGCTTTAGTCAGCGGTAGGAACGGGATTATTGCGTCTCAGGGCTAACCCCTTACGCTTACAAGGGAAGGAAAAACATGCAAGGAGACGTGCATCGCGGCAAAGAGGGATTGGGCTTCCCATGGCCGAGTTTGGCCATGAAAAACCTCCCTAATGTACTTATAGCTAAACTACATCTAGAAGAGAAAGGGTAAAACTGGCACAGACACCGTAAAAACCCTTTCGACAGGAAAGAATTAAAAACTGTTTCATGCATTATGAGAAAATGCTACAGGAGAAAGATAGGTGGGAACCATGCTCTTTATTATTGGGAGAGGAGAAACTAGCAGAGAGGTGGCTGGGCATCTTTCTTATCTTGCGCTGGTTTAACCAGGGTGATGTGGTACATCACTCTGGTGGGGGGAGTGCGCGATTGTGCTACTCCCCCAGGGCAGGGAACTTGCAAATAGAGAGTACTGTAGTTGTAACTCAAGGGTGCGGTATAACGAGAGATATTCCAAGTCCCTGGCCCAGTAGGCATCTGGTGTTTGTGATTGGTGTTGGTGGCAGTGAAGTACGGGGCGGTATACAGCGATGGACAAAAGTATTCGCCCCTCCTGCATCTTCAATAATAAAGTGTACAATATCCCACGTTCCGCTCATAGATACGCAATTATATTACAACAAATGAAATAATGAACGTTTTCCTACGTGTCTACGCGCAACAGTTCGATTCAACGAACAAGTACGCTAAATTCTCAAATTATGATGTTGTATTGCTGGAAATGCCTTGACAATAGTGTTCATCCGCCTGACGTTTGCATTGCAAGTGTGCACGGGCTCTTCCCGCTAACATATCAGTTCTGCGGCTACAGTCGAGTTCCGTGGTCAGGTAGTGAAGGTTCGACCTGCTGCAGTGGAACAGTGTCGTGAGATGGGGCGAAAGTTGAAGGAAACGTCCGTTGAAGAAAGAGGAACTATAATAAGACTTCGATCAGAAGGAAACACATTTTCTGATATCGCAACAATTGTGGGAAGAAGTTGTTCGACCATCAAAAATGTTGTGTAAAGATGTCAAGATCAAACAGTGCTCACCAGCAAGGAAAGAAGCGGCCGTCCGCAGAAGCTATCACACACGGAGTAGAGATATGTAGTGAATTATATTAAAAAGAATCCAAAAACGAGTTCGTCTGATATAACAGCCCAAGTGAACAAATATTTACATGAACAGGTTTCTTCACGGGCCATACTTATAGCAATGATGGTAGAATGTTGGTGTGGCGCAAGCCAAACACTGAGTTTGAACAAAAGAACTTGCAGACCACAGTTTAATGTGGAGGTGGTGGGGTCATGATTTGGGGGNATCACACACGGAGTAGAGATATGTAGTGAATTATATTAAAAAGAATCCAAAAACGAGTTCGTCCGACATAACAGCCCAAGTGAACAAATATTTACATGAGCAGGTTTCTTCACGGGCCATACTTATAGCAATGATGGTAGAATGTTGGTGTGGCGCAGGCCAAACACTGAGTTTGAACAAAAGAACTTGCAGACCACAGTTTAATGTGGAGGTGGTGGGGTCATGATTTGGGGGNGCCAAACACTGAGTTTGAACAAAAGAACTTGCAGACCACAGTTTAATGTGGAGGTGGTGGGGTCATGATTTGGGGGTTCATGTCGGCCTCAGAAGTGTGCAAACTGGTGTTCATCGATGGGAGTATAGGCAGATCCATGTATATTCAAATACTCAAAAACAAGCTCAGGAAGAGCGCAGAAAAACTAGGCATTGCAAATTATTTTCACAGTCAATACGACAATGACCCCAAGCATACGGCGGAAATTGTACGTCTGTGGCTGCTTTACAACACTCCACATACTTAGAAAACGCCTCCTTAGTCACCAGTTGTTAGTCCGATAGAACATCTCTGGAGTGAGTTGGAGAAAGGGCTGGGAAAACACCACATCACCAGCAAACCAAAACTGAAAGAGGTACTTCAGAAATAATGGAACAATATTGACTCGAATATTACACGGAACCTTGTGCATTCTATGCCAAAAAGGCTTAAAGCAATAATAAACAGGAAGGGTATGCAATCTAAGTATTACATAAATATTAATGGTTTTGTTTTATAATTGTCAGGGAATGGACGAATATTTATGTCCACGCAAGAAATGTTCCTCAAGGAGGCTTCATATATTATTTTCGTTGTCTGTATACAATACATTCCTTTTCTACACTCAGAAGGTTTCATTTATCTATTCCTGACACCTCTGCTGACAGTCACTTGTTAATTATTTCCATTGTCGTAAATACAATATTGATATTTCGCTTACCATTCTCTCAGGGCAAATACTTTTGACTATCACTGTATGTGAGATGGCACAATAGGTGGTTGGTGTCGTAGCGAGTTGGAATACCTTGAACAAATTTACCACCAACCGACCAATCAGAGAGAGTTTTCTAGGTCCTGGATGAGTGATAGTGGGAAAGATTTGAAATGGCGGAAAATAATTGTGAAAATAAAGATATTTATGTCAAGCTGATAATACATNGTGATAGTGGGAAAGATTTGAAATGGCGGAAAATAATTGTGAAAATAAAGATATTTATGTCAAGCTGATAATACAGTATGTTGCCAAGAAACAAGCAATATTTAATATAAAAAAAAAATTCCATGTGTTAAAATATATAAGCTAAACCAATTCGTACGTGTATATTGTATTTGCAGGCTTTTACGAAGCGATTGCATGATAACAGACTAATTTGAGTTAACTATGTGAATATTATTGTAATTTAATTCTTAGCAAAAGGAAATAACTTCAATGTTTTAAATATAACTTGCTTTAGTGTGCTTTATTAAAAACAATTAAAATATCAGCAATAAAAGTATTGTTTATTTAATTATAAAAATNGTGATAGTGGGAAAGATTTGAAATGGCGGAAAATAATTGTGAAAATAAAGATATTTATGTCAAGCTGATAATACATTATGTTGCCAAGAAACAAGCAATATTTAATATTAAAAAAAATTCCATGTGTTAAAATATATAAGCTAAACCAATTCGTACGTGTATATTGTATTTGCAGGCTTTTACGAAGCGATTGCATGATAACAGACTAATTTGAGTTAACTATGTGAATATTATTGTAATTTAATTCTTAGAAAAAGGAAATAACTTAAATGTTTTAAATGCANTGAATATTATTGTAATTTAATTCTTAGAAAAAGGAAATAACTTAAATGTTTTAAATGCAACTTGCTTTAGTGTGCTTTATTAAAAACAATTAAAATATCAGCAATAAAAGTATTGTTTATTTAATTATAAAAATTCAAATTCCAGCAATAGCCAATCAAAATTAACACTACACCTTTCTTAAGACTTACTGCTATCTGTTGGCAGTCACGAGCAATTTACAACGCCAACGCTGTTTATTCTGCCGTGGAACACATCGCACACCAAACGAAAACCATCAACAACCACCTGTTGTGCCAGGGGGCTTTATCGTATTCATTTGTTTGCCGAAGCAAGCCGACGTAGGTTCTACGGTACTGCCAACTTAAAACACAGAGTAATACACACATTCCCACTTGTTATGTCGGTGGTATTGTATAGACCTAGCCAGAGATTTTCTTTTTCTTTTTTTAATTATTATCATCGGCGTATGTTTTCTGGGCAATTTTTATTGATGCGTCTCTTATCCACAGTTATTTCGTATCACATCACAGATACATCTGAGCGAATGTAAGCTGAAACAGTGATGGCGAAGCACTACTTTGAAAACAGTTTTATGCGTATATTCATGAAAATACAAGCGACACGAATAAACAGACGCCAGGGCCGCTTATATCAAAATTAAACTATGGAAATAAAACATTAATTTATGCAATATCTAAGGAGAGAAACTGCACGACAGTGGGCACAGCAGCATACCACAACAGACGAATGTAGGCCTTATTGCGTAGTCACTGTATCGCTGCAGTCGAATCTTTGTATGCGTTTTACACGAAAACGGCGGATCTTGGCCACTCGCAACAAAGGACCATTTTTGTTAGTTTAGTCATACTGCTCATTAAACCAGCATCAAATGTTCATAATTCCTGATGGTAAAAAAATTGTTTCTTCAAAAGGGGTTTGCGGGGTGCATTCGTGTTAATTCCATTATGAGCGCAGGTATTAATGAGATTTCGCTCTTAGATTGAAGATCCCTATAAAATAAAACAATTTTCGGAGAATTGTAACATAATTTTTCTTCGTTTCCGATATTTTGTAAAAAAAAAATAGTCTAAAATATTAATTTTTAAAGGCTTATCTCCCGTAATATTGAGTTTACGTAGAAAGTGTCCTATATATATTCCCACTTAATATTATTGCATAATGAATCACCTGACGAAGTTGGTCTGTCGAATTCTGCCCAATCCTGTTTATAAAAAAAAAGGATGGTAGATAAAATAATTATAGTCAACGGGTCATTATGTAGGCAGGTAAGTCTTAACATCTCGTCGACAGCGAGTTCATTAGAGACGGAGCAAGTTGCTCAGATGAGGAGGAACGGGGAAGGAATCGGCCATTATCTGTAGTACGGAACCATCCCAGCGTTCACCTGGAGTGATGTCGGGAAACCATGGAAAGCCGAGATCAGGATGGGCGGGTCCGGGATCACGGGACAGTATGACAAGTCTGAGGAGCCGCGGTTTGGACAGCCCTCATCGTATCGTCTACTGTCGGTATGGAGCGTGGTCCGCTAAATGTCACGGTGTAACTGCCGCAGCTTTCACCCCGGGTAGCGTTTGTACAGCCCTGTGGCCCGCGTGTCGCCCACGCCGTGTTTAGCAGGTCGGCAGTAGGCCAAGCTTCCGCGGAGGCATTCTGCTAAACTGCTGTATTTAGCCCTGTCCGAGGACGTTGCTTGGTGTCATGGCTGCAAGTCTCCAGGGACGAGACGGCTGGAGTCACGAGACGGAGGAGTGGCGGTTCGATACCGGCTTCGAGCACGACTTTCATAGTCCACTAGCTTACCCGGCCACGCGTTGCTGTGGCATAAAATATTTTGGTTCTATTCATTTCTGTGAAATTAATTGAAAGAAATAATATATATAAGTATATATATGTAAAAAAAAAACATTGAGAACAACAAACTGAAATGTTCAGACAGCTGTCAACAAAGACGCTTCCTGGCGCGAAAGCATGGTAAAAAAGGGTTTTTTTTTCTTTTGCAAATTTTAGTACCTTTGCAGGTAATACAATTAAAAAATAAAGGTGTATAAACACTCGTGGGAACGAAAAGAAGGTTTATAAAAAAACTGAATGAAAATTGGTTGATTTTTTCGGGAGTTATACGCGTCCGAACAAACGGACACAACATATATATATATATAGATTCCGTGGTTACTTAATTTTTTTTTTTCTGAAATCCTGCTAACGTTCTGCTTTCAGGCTATTCCCCTGCCTTACGCAAACAAAGCTCTGTTAAGTCTGTAGAAAATTACACCAAAGGGAAAACGCAACACATATCTGTGGTGCTACGGAAGACAGGGTTAGTCGAAAAAAACTGTTCGTTTGTGCAATGCCCATTAATAGGTAGACATGACATTAGTATTTGATACTAGGCAAAACCGAGTTGTTACAGTAAATCAAATTATATTGGGCAATGTTGCTGATTGGAATAACGGTTTAAGAACCCTTAGATTTTCTTTGGTCTCTCCAGAAAATCTGTCGTTTTTGGCTTAACTTCCTCTTCCGTAACACCACAGATATGTGCGCACTCAGCATGGNTCTCTCCAGAAAATCTGTCGTTTTTGGCTTAACTTCCTCTTCCGTAACACCACAGATATGTGCGCACTCAGCATGGATACTATTTCTTACTGTCTTTATACATTTTATAAAGTAAATATTATAATTAATACATAAATTTTGAGTACAAGTTCAGTTGAACCAAAAATAAGGTTTTCTATGTAAACGTGGGTATAAAATGCTTAAGGTGTGATTTAATAAAGTGCCAAGATACTGCGAATATACTATAGTCTCTGAGCGGAGCCGCCTTAATCGAAGATTTCGCAGCCCCTGTTTATTTAATTACTTAGTTTCTTTGCATTTNTAGTCTCTGAGCGGAGCCGCCTTAATCGAAGATTTCGCAGCCCCTGTTTATTTAATTACTTAGTTTCTTTGCATTTCTGCATGACTTAAAACTCGGACTCAGCATGCTACCACACATAAAATAAAAATAATTATTGAGTGCACACTTATATAAAATGCGCAAATTAAAATTAGCCCGTAGGTCAAATAGAATTGTATACTTAAACGGAAACGTGAACTTATTGTGGAATTTATTTGTATAAAGATCTCAAAAAATGTATATTACGAATAGATGATGGACAGTTATAATTTTCTCCTGTAGTTAAGAGTTTCGGTGCACGGAAGTCCCACATGCTCTCTGAAGAGCGTTATACTGAGTGTCGGGTTCCACAAAAAAAAAATTGGCCAGTGTGAAGAGTCCATTAACGAGGTCAGTCTTCGCGCTTGTTTGTCACCATTGACCTCTGGCCTTGTCCCAAGTGAACCAAACGAGACCACGTGTCCACTTTATGGCCCCTGGGGGAGGAGGGAGAACTTCGCTGTTATCAAATCACCTCGGCGAAGCCTCGGAGCAGTGTGCGAAAACTTGCTTCAAGCTACATGGGAAGTGATGTCCGTTTTTCCGTTACGGAAGAACCGTTCGCAAAAAAATGTTGCAGTATTTGTTATTCACTATTGCGTTTTATTTAATGAAATATGAACTATAGTCTTAATATTTCAGAACACTCTTNTGCAGTATTTGTTATTCACTATTGCGTTTTATTTAATGAAATATGAACTATAGTCTTAATATTTCAGAACACTCTTTAAGAAAAATCGTTTGCAAATTTATCGTATCTGTGTGCGTGTAGTTAAAAAAAAAACTCGAATGGTAAAATTGTTCGCCATGCGTCCATGGCAGCGCTCCTACATTTGCTGGGGAAACTTCAAATGCGTATTGAAGTTCTTAATTTTCTATAGTGGCGATGCTCAATATTCGTGTTTTTTTGCAACCTCATGCGTGTATATATCTCCGTGCTATGTACAGGTTGAAACTAACACTGTAGTTGTACAGTGGACGTTTAGTTTTCACTGTGATATTTGAGTTGTAGAGTGGAGTGATTTGAGCGGCTCTTAACGTCGGGANTACAGTGGACGTTTAGTTTTCACTGTGATATTTGAGTTGTAGAGTGGAGTGATTTGAGCGGCTCTTAACGTCGGGATTTTGAGAGCCGATGGTGATAATATTTAGGCGAGTGTAGAGCAGCGCCGGAATGCAAGGGCGGGGGCAAACGGGAGATACCCGAGGAAAAACCGCAGACCAGTGGCATCGTCCGGTGCGATTCCCATACAACGAAAATCCGGGAGTGACCCCGCCGGGAATCGAACCCGGTTCGCCTAGGTGGGAGGCGAGCAGTCCAACCACTACGTCACCGCGGCCCCTTCGATATTTCTAATAAATATCAGAGTGAAAACTAACATCCGACTAATTTCTTCTACTTTTGTGAGTCTGTAATAATAATTTTCAAATGAGTTTGCTTAACTTTGGTTAATTGTATGTTGTATTGTACGTAAGTATCACGAGCGCATCTTAATAGCATTCCAAGCATTATGCAATTTTAACTAGAGTTGCGTGTAATGTTTCTGTTGAACAGGGGACGATAATTGCCGTAGAATTTATCACATGTTAGAGGTTTTTTTTTTTTNTGCGTGTAATGTTTCTGTTGAACAGGGGACGATAATTGCCGTAGAATTTATCACATGTTAGAGGTTTTTTTTTTTTTGCGTGTGGATAACAGCTTCGTGTAAGCTCTGCAATGTACAGCAGAAAAAAAAATGAGATGTTTGANTTTTTTTTTTTGCGTGTGGATAACAGCTTCGTGTAAGCTCTGCAATGTACAGCAGAAAAAAAAATGAGATGTTTGAATTTTGTAATTTAGGACACCATATTCACTAGAGCTGAACAGTGGGCCAACATTTCTCTGCTCGTGCAGCGGGAACGAAACGTATTATTTACAATCTTCATTTTGACTACTTATTTGTTGTACGCTCCTTTCATGTTGCCGGCGTGACTGCGCGCACAGGCACGTTACGAACCAGCTGATTGCACGCGTTTGCGAATGGCGTCGCTTATCGTGACAACGCTGTACAAATTTGGTGGTTCAGCCGTTCATTTTCCAGTCCGGTAGGTGAGGCAATAGTGGGAATAATTCTAAGATTCTCAGCTAAGCAGGATCCCCTTGTAAGAACGCACACNGTCCGGTAGGTGAGGCAATAGTGGGAATAATTCTAAGATTCTCAGCTAAGCAGGATCCCCTTGTAAGAACGCACACATTACGTGAACGGGGTGAATTTTGAGACTCGCAGTATGTGTATACCGTCAGCCGAAATACGAGTTTCTGAAACTCTACTTTCGAAAGCTAGGTTTTGTTGAAATGTTGAAACGAAAGCAAAACTTAGTTCTGCGAATCTTAAGTTTCGTTCGTTTGTATTTTTCGTAAATAATTGCATGCATATATATAATATATATGTATAAATATATATATAATATATATGTATATATGTCTATATTTGTATGTATATGTATATATATAAAATATATGTATTTTTTTCTTCAAAAATATTAAAACAAAAGTGAATGGAATTTGCAAGAAAATTATACTATTAACGAGTTTTTTTTTTAAAATTGCCTACATTCCTCAATAAGCTTCGTCCTAAACTTTTTCAATTGCGAAGAAACGGTCGTAATTTTTATTGAGCCATTAAAATGAACCATCTGAATGAAATAATTCACCCCAATTTGAATCAAACTTACCCTGCTTTTCGTGCTACAACTGAGCAGAGTAGTACTTCCAGAAGCAAATTCCAACTGAGACCGCAGTTTACAAACGTTTATAACAACGCACGGAACCCAATATCTCGATACGAAACTTAAGTTACGAAGCTTTCGCGTCGGTTCACACCGCAAGCAAACTTGGACCCTCTGAAACCCAAGTTATCGGAATATCCACTTTCGGGTGACGGTGTAAACGCATACTCTTTTTTGAGTGCTGACTTGTGCACGCATGTGGCCGTCGAATGTTCTCGCTGTTGTTTTCGTTTCATAGCCGCAGGGGATGGACGAGTTGCAGTGGCCCGTCTGGGTGTCGAATTAACGACTCCCGTCTACCTGAATCCACCTGAAAGGGCCACAGTGGTATATTGGTCAGACTACTCGCCTCACGCCTAGGCGAACCGGGTTCGATTCCCGGCGGGGTCGCTCCCGCATTTTCGCATGTGGGAATCGTGCACTGTAACAAAAAGTGTCCGTAAAATTACGGGAAGTACCGGTTAAAGATTCCCCACACATCTTCCTTAAATTACGGTTCTTTCGTTATTCTCAATAACGCTCTCTCCGTAAATTTCACACAAATCTCCGTGAATTCACGAAACGTGTCCATAAACTTAAAAGTTTTTTTTAAAATCTGCTTTTTATAAAACGGGTAACCAAAAAAAGTTTTACCTTGGTTATGTGGGTGTTTCACTGGGTGTAAAAATGACTGTAAAAAAGTTTTAAAAAATTTTGTCCGCTAGTGGGATTTTAACTCGGAATAAAAAATTGATAGTCCAACACCTTATTCACTCACTCACCACGCTTTTACAAGAACGAGTATTGTAAATAATGGATACATGCAGAATTATGATGTCGACCTCTCAGTCATGTGAAGAGTGCTTGCGAATTTATTTTATTTTAGCTTCACAAACAGGGATAAGAAAACTAGTTTTTTTTTTCCCGTAATGTATTTCACTGTGTGTAACAGAGAAATTAAACAAAGTTTAAATATTTTGTCCTGTAGTGGGACTGTAACACGAATCGACAAATTAACACTCGGTAACCGGAACCCCACACACAGCACAGGATATCCACTGGATATCCCAATTACATCCACAATATCTTGGTCATATAAGTCCTGAAGTGAATCTCTTCAGGATATCCGTTGGATGTCTAGTAGTATATATCAGTTCGTACCACTTCCTGGATACTCATTAGATGTTACAAAACCTCCAATGGCTATTACTTATGGTGTCTAAATAGAAATATGTCTATAGGATATACACAATATCTATATCATTGTGTGGATATTGGGTGGACATTTTTATATCTTTTGGATGTAACTTTGCTATTCCTGGATGTACCTGGATATCCAGAACGTCCGTGGGAACATCCATTATATTTTCTTTGGATTTCTGTGTGCTAGATGGGCACTCACCCACCACACTTTTATACTAAGTATCGTATTTCGTAAATATGGATTTTACACGAAAGTGACGAACGCGCCTCTCTTAGTTTCAAGTCGTGTTAGAGCGCTAGCGATTGTGTTTTATTTGTGGTTTATGAAACGAGGTTACGAATAAATAGTTTTATTTCGTTGTGTGCTTATTTCATTGTGTATAAAGGTTTTGTCCTGTAGCGGAATTTGAAAAATAATCAAAGAATTGGCACTCCATGAGTGGTTCGCCAATCACCCACCTATTGCTATTTTACACGAAGTAGTATTCTGAAGATGGGATTTTATACGCTTCAGGTATCATCGGCATTGTTTGTGTCTCAAAGTCGAAGCCATAAGAATACGAAGAGCTTCCGTATCTTTTATTTACGGAGCTCATTTCCGTTATTCGTCATTACGGAGTGCCTTTCTGAAAAATAATTCTAAATCTCCGTAAAAGTTTCCGTAGATCTACAGAAATTTCTAATAGTGTGCCGGACGTTGCCGCCGGTCGGCGGATTTTCTCGGGGATCTCCCCCCCCCCCCCCACCGCCATAGCATTCCAGCGCTGCTCCATTCGCATCTCATTTCACCCTGATCGGCTCTCAAGACCTCGTTGTGAAGAGCCGCCCAAATCTCTCCACTCCATGCGTGCGAAGATGGCCCGCCGCAGGACCTATGTAGCGCTGCTCACTGAATGCGCGCGCGCGCTGCGGCAGGCCGGTTGTCGGGTCGCATCACCCCGCCACCCCCTCTCCTAAGAGACCTTCAGTGAGTGTGCGTGCTGCATGTGATGTCACGGAGAAGCGTCATCAATGTTCCTGGCTGTTTGAAATTGTTCTAGATGTTNTTCGTAAAAAAAAAAGTGTATTTCAAACACCTCAACGCCTATCAAGCGGCAGGTAGGAGAGTCCCTTAATTAATGTACCCTTTTCTGACGGTGGTTCTAGACTAAAAAGTGCAGCTTTTGTCAACCTCACAACCGGTAATTTGCCTTAGTCAATAGTAATTGAGCTTTATTGTCTGCCTCTTGTCAAACGACCACATTCCAGAGGGTGGGGGAAAAAAAAAGTAACTCTGTGGATCCTCTTCATCCGTTACAGATTTCCGGGTTCACGGCTGGCTTGTCAACTCGTTTTGCACGGACGTTGTGGCAATAGCGAGGCAGAAAGTGCTTCGATATAATACCACGGCCATGTATTGCTCGGTCCCTGTGAAGCGTGCATGCCAGCAGAATTAACGGAAAGGATTATTTTTTCCCAATCAAGATTTTCAGTGGAGCGGGGAATTGGGGATTATTTCCAGGGGAAAAATTGCATGGTACAAATTATTCGTTAAGGGAAGAAAAAAAAACGTGAACGACATAATGTCCTAGGTTTTGAAAAATATGGGGGTTTGTGCTATAGTTACAATATGCTTTATAACCGGTCATTATTAAATCANACAGATTTCCGGGTTCACGGCTGGCTTGTCAACTCGTTTTGCACGGACGTTGTGGCAATAGCGAGGCAGAAAGTGATTCGATATAATACCACGGCCATGTATTGCTCGGTCCCTGTGAAGCGTGCATGCCGGCAGCATTAACGGAAAGGATTATTTTTTCCCAATCAAGATTTTCAGTGGAGCGGGGAATTGGGGATTATTTCCAGGGGAAAAATTGCATGGTACAAATTATTCGTTAAGGGAAGAAAAAAAAACGTGAACGACATTATGTCCTAGGTTTTGAAAAATATGGGGGTTTGTGCTATAGTTACAATATGCTTTATAACCGGTCATTATTAAATCANATGTCCTAGGTTTTGAAAAATATGGGGGTTTGTGCTATAGTTACAATATGCTTTATAACCGGTCATTATTAAATCAGAAATTTGGGGTTCCTAATTATTTTTTTCATGTGCTAGATGTTTCTGCTTAAACTCATCACTTACGTTAAATATGCAACGACAGACAATTTGTATTTGTTAAAAACGAAGTTTAGAATAATAGATAATTGAAAAGTATAACACAACCACTTGTTATATGTACTTTATCATTTTCGAACGTAGGATATAACGTTTATGGAGGTTCTGTGTTCACGTGTTTTGTAACATGAAGTAGTAACATTTTTAGTTTTTTCGCCTTTTTATGTGTTGAACATTAGCGTAGCCCCAGTCCTCGTTGAGAACTCCAGTTTACCACAAACAGTGGGTTAAGTATGTTGTGTCAGTGGGTATTGTGGTCTGCTATGTATTGGACTGTAAGCGGTTCCCGTGTATTTAGTAAATTTCGACACATTTGGCGTCCAGGGTGGAAGTGTACACAATGGCATATTTGCGAATGACATTCTTGAAGCCGGCAAATCTGTGAATCCCAAATTTCGCGTTGGCTGGGGTTTGCCGCAGAGAATTTAGGTTTTGTTATCGCATCAAGTAAATTCTTGAGCTCAGAATTGCAACGAAAAGAAAGTAACTGTGCGCCACAAAAATGTGCCTTGCGAACGGCTTTTAGGAAGTAGCCTAAAAAAACTGTACATTTGGTTGAAAGCAGAAGTTTTCTTACGTGGGAAAATTTATAGTTGGGTGGTTTTCCCGCACATCAGACCAAACAGCTCAGCTCTTTCATTTAATGCGTGTGTCGCCACTGGTCCTCAAGCAGTTTTAGAGGACTTTGTTATGGTTTAAAAAGACCAAACTGGATTAGAGAAAGATTGATTCAATCAAAAGTTTATGAAACAGAATCTGAGATTTCATTTCACGTGAAAATAAAATTTGCCTCCGAAATAATAGTTTGGAATTGTATAGTTCCGTTACGAATATTGATTACAAAATTCGTAGGATGTTCTCTTTTTCATTATTGACATTTGTAGGTTTAAGTTACTTAATTGCAGTGGGGTGGCTTACAAACCTGTTTAGATATTTATTTCAGTATTAACGTAGGTTTATTGATATGCGCTATTGTAACACGTTTGGAAGGCAGGCATTGTCACGCCGTGGTTGGGGAGTAGGTCTATAAATCGAATTTGAGGTTTTTTTATTGATTACACCTAAAAACTGTTGGCAAAACGGTAAATTATGTTCGAGAAGTTGTAGGAATACCTGTGACGAAACAGAATGAGCTGTGTAATTTTTTTTATTGTATGTCTTATTTCGTGATAGGAAATTTATACCGAATTATTGTTCCGAATAACGGCTAGGTAATAAGTTACGCTCAGGACTTCTGGGCCTAAAAACCACAGGTCCGGTAAATTACAAAATGAACCATAACTATTACGTTTTACTTTAACAAAAACGTTTGTCCATTATGGCTGAGCCAGATACTGCAATTAAAGAAAATTGGCTACTCAATTATGTAATTCCTAATTAATTGTCCTCTTGCTTCAAGTAAATTACATTGAGCCGAAATTAATACGCTGTCTTCTTATCGCGCATATTTATTGCCACTTTAACCTGGCAACGTACGTCCAAAAAGTATGAACAAAAACTTTTTTCTTAAAAACTTAACATAGACACAATTGTCATGTAATATGCTACACCCCAAGCGAGGAGCGAAGCGTGGTCATGGTTGGCTTACAAGCCAGTTCACTATCGCGGACGAAATGATGAT
>NQII01000807.1:455875-474081 GCA_002778355.1 Clitarchus hookeri
GGTGCGAAGGGCGGGAGGAAAATCAAGCTTCTTGCGAAACTCGGAAGTTGACTGTTTTTGCAACGGTGGAGGAGGAGGGGGTTACTTACACGCCCTCGGGCAGAAGAGCAGTCTTAATTTAGTTCCCCCCCGCCTGTTGCAAGCAGGCTAAGGGGTGCGTCTGCCTTCCTGAGGTCTTGTTTTCGGATCTAGGTGCTTCACCGCGCGTGTTTAGACAGCCTGAATTCTTCCTTGTGGAGGCTTCCCTTTCCACGTTATTTAATACTCAGGGTTTCACGTAAGCTCCGTGGATGTTCACCGGGAAACGCATTCCTTCGCAGTCAACTTGCTGGATAAATTTTTGACCACGTTTCCCGGTTTTATTTAAAATAAACCCCCAGGAACGTATATAAATGTTCACGATTTCAGTTTGCAGATGTATACGCCAGAAACACTTCAGGCATGTGCGTTTGCAGATGTGTATTGCTGTCGACGGTAAACACATCGCGCACATGCTGTGAAAAGACCTAATGTGAAGCGTTTCTACCGTAACTGTGATCTTTTGTACTATGCATGCGGATGTGATTGCATTTGTCCTTAGGTTGGTTGTTATATCTTTGTTGTGCCTCTGTATGCACTCGTTTCTCAGTACAGTTAACGACTAGGAAACAAATCTCCTGAATTACGTTGGTTTCTGAATAAGATGTAATGTATTGATATCAGACTTGCACTCACATTGCCCGTCTNTTGATATCAGACTTGCACTCACATTGCCCGTCTTCCCTCCGCTGCGGTGCCCTGCTTTGTCCAATATCGCATTCCGCGCCCGTTATCTCATTTATGTAAGCGCTACGCTGCTGTAAGGAAGCGGTCCCGCCAGGATGAGTCACTGCGCATGTTGCTTGCTTACAGCTGTGAGTACAGGTCCACTGCCCCATGCTACCGGCCCACCTAGCTTAATCATATTTGCACATTACTTCTTGGCGTTTCTGTGTTACTATCCATTGCATATGCTATATCACTGAATTCCCCTTTGCGCGTACTTTCAGATGCCGTTGAAATATACTGTATGTATGTTTCCAGGGGAAAAACCATATGTGGTTTAATTATTTCTATCCGCGCGTGCTACGAATTGTCACTTTGCTGCGAGTTACTTGCCTCCGTAAGTTATTTCATTTAGCGAAAACAGCATTTCGTGATTTACAGCCGTCCCGGATATTTTGGGTGTGTCTACGTTAGGCGGACCACCCTGTAGTCTATTCGCGCTTTTTTCACACTTTTTGAATCAAACCTTTGAAAAATCACTCTATGTAAGACGTGTTTGGTTGTTTCCTAAATGTCTCGTGAGTCTAAGGTGTTTTAAATTTCTTTTAACATAAAAATACCTTATTTTTGGTTAAATAGAACTTTTCACGTATATTTTATCTGTAAGTTATAATATTTTGTGTATAATTAATGTAAATAAAAACAGGGAGAAAATAGGTGTGTTGGCAACGTCTAGTAAGAAATAGTTCTCGTGCAAAATATTATACTGGGTGCGCACAATCANATATTATACTGAGTGCGCACAATTATGGTGCGCTGTCCCTTTGGTGTAATTTTCTAGGACTCGAATAAGATTTGTTTACATCAGGGGAAGGAATATGCTGGAAGTAGAACTTAAGCAGGGCTTCAGAAAAGTTGGAAATAACCGCGAACGGACTGTGTCCGTCCAACTCACAGCCACCGGCAGTGTTATCGTGTAGAGGCTTCCGTGATTGTCGGTTGGGAGTGTTTGCCAAGTCCGTCGCTGGTATTTCCAGCGGGATGCTCTCAACAGCAACTTGTATTGTGCTCTGTTCGCTCGAAAAATAAAAGGGAGTATTGTGTACACAGCACATCGATGTTGGATTATAGTACAGACTAAATGCTTTTTTTTCTAACCTACTCTAAAACTAAGTGTTATATGTTAGTCCGCGGTAGGAACGGGATTATTGCGTCTCAGGGCTAACCCCTTACGCTTACAAGGGAAGGAAAAAAACATGCAAGGAGACGTGCATCGCGGCAAAGAGGGATTGGGTTTCGCATGGCCGAGTTTGGCCATGAAAAACCTCCCTAATGTACTTATAGTTAAACTACATCAAGAAGAGAAAGGGTAANGAATCCCCAGACAGACTAAATGGCGCGCTTTGTTGCCAATTCGCCGCCGCGTTTTAACGATCAGCAGCTGAGCTTCGTTCATTATGTCTACCGGACACTTTTTCACTATAGTGTCTGTCTGTTCATTCCTTGTCCTTGGTTACTCGCGACTGACCTGTGTAAATGAACGTCTTCCCTGAATCATTAAACCTTTTTACTAGTATTAAAGAGATTGTCTCGATTTATGCCGTTCTGCCTCGTGTTAAAACTACTTCAGTTTCTGCGTCACGGAGTACTTCTCTAGGTGGTGATCAGATGTAAACTGTGTCCAATCTGTTTAAGCAATATACTAAAGTTTCCTGCCAACCTGGAGCATGTTTGGGTTTCACAGACAAGTGGACGAAGAGGGCACACCGAAATGCACGATCAATTCCCCGTTTCTACACGCGGGGTGATGGGCGTGCAGTGTTTTTGGTTGTCCATCGTGTAACCACGAAACGTAGCAGTTGATGTTTCCAAGCCATTTGGAATATACGTAATTTCTCTTCGTGTTTGCCGAGTCTGCATAATCTGTCCAGCTCGCTGACGTGGCATCAGTTGTGTGTACTAATGGAGGGTAGTAAGGGAATATTTCCCATTAGCGTTAGAGAGATATTGCACGAAATTAGATGCTTCAAGTTATGGCATCGTGTCATTGTGTATATGTAGTCTGTAAACGTGTGAAAGAATTTTTAAGGTATACAAAATAATAATGTTTGACTGTATTTGACAGAGGAGATGGAGTAGGGATATACTTGGTGACAGACCATTAGCACGTGATACTTCATTCCGGTTTGACGTCTGCCTTGTGTACATTTCTGGATACACACTAGTATGTGCTCGTACTGCCACTTAGCAAGCACCATACAGCTTTGGTGTAGGCTTTAGGCTGTTCACCAGTAATTGGGAACTTTCTAAAGCCTACACCAAAGCTGTATGGTACTCGCACTGCCACTTAGCAAGCACCATACAGCTTTGGTGTATGCTTTAGGCTGTTTACCAGTAATTGGGAACTTTCTAAAGCCTACACCAAAGCTGTATGGTACTCGCACTGCCACTTAGCAAGCACCATGCAGCTTTGGTGTAGGCTTTAGGCTGTTTACCAGTAATTGGGAACTTTCTAAAGCCTACACCAAAGCTGTATGGTACTCGCACTGCCACTTAGCAAGCACCATACAGCTTTGGTGTAGGCTTTAGGCTGTTCACCAGTAATTGGGAACTTTCTAAAGCCTACACCAAAGCTGTATGGTACTCGCACTGCCACTTAGCAAGCACCATACAGCTTTGGTGTAGGCTTTAGGCTGTTCACCAGTAATTGGGAACTTTCTAAAGCCTACACCAAAGCTGTATGGTACTCGCACTGCCACTTAGCAAGCACCATACAGCTTTGGTGTAGGCTTTAGGCTGTTTACCAGTAATTGGGAACTTTCTAAAGCCTACACCAAAGCTGTATGGTACTCGCACTGCCACTTAGCAAGCACCATACAGCTTTGGTGTAGGCTTTAGGCTGTTCACCAGTAGCTGGGAACTTTCTAAAGCCCTGCTTAAAACCTACTTTCCTTCTCTCTCTCTCTCTCTCTCTCTCTCTCTCTATATATATATATATATATATATATATATATATATCCTAATGTTACATGAAATATTAAGGCCGTGCCTCAACTGGCCCAGAGAGTGATCCTTCGTTCTCTCTCGTTCTTGCGAACACTTCGTTATGACGTCAGAGAGAACGCTCTCTAGTCGTCTCAATTCGTCGGAATTGTGAATAATTTCAACTCTTTTAGTCAACAAAATAACTTACGTAACATTTATTTATATTTATAAATATATAACGTGTAGAAATAATGATTTCTGACAGTCTCGTATTTTTTGTCATTTTGCTCCAACATGACGGTAAAAGAAAAATAATAGTATTTTACGTGTCAATAATTATTCCTGTAGTGCTATAATTATTAGTGAATTTTTGAACGTATATAAATTACTTTCAATAGCGATGACCGTGATTTTAGCTTAACATGATTTCGCGTCATTTGGCATCCGGCTGTATCTGCGTGACCTCGGAGAGAAATGAGAGTGTGGTTGTCTGAATTTCACAGAGTGAGAGCGCGAAGCGGTGCTGACGTCAGATCGTGCGGAGTGCTCTCTCGAAATGGCATTCTTTAAATATATACATGGCCTAACATTGTCATGGACCTCTCACTTTATTAAAGCTTAATCCAAGTGGAAACCGTGGAATTTTTACGGAAGTAAATGTGTTGTTAATTTGCAGATTTGTGCTCATGTGTGTGTAAAACAAAACCCTTGCTTTTCAGTAGCGATAAAGCTACATATTACACTCTCAATACAACGTCAAGTCTTAGGACTATTTTTATTAATTCGTTGCCAACTTAATTGGGAGTCTGCATGTAGCATATACTGTATAGTTGTGGGATTTTTTTTTTCTGTGGTTTATTTCACAAGTGCTTATTTTACCGTGAACAGCCAATATTTTGATTAACCTGGAACACTGAACGTGGAGTGGAGTGATTTGTGCGGGTCTTAACATCGAGGTCTTTCGAGAGCCGATGAGGGCGAAGCGAAGTCAGTATGGAGTAGCGGCCGGAATGCAAGAGCGGGGGGAATCTGGAGATCCCCGAGAAAACCCGCCGACCAGCGGCATCGTCCGGCACTTATTCCCACACACGAAAATCCGGGAACGACCCCGCCGGGAATCGAACCAGGTTCGCCTAGATGGGGTGCGAATTCTGACCACTACACCACTGCAGCCCCCCACTCCGGCACTGAACTTCCGTGATTGGCTGGGCAGACACCTAAGACGCGCGAGAGTTAAAATCATCCAACCACGAAATGGTTTCTGAACTAGCGTATTTTCCAATACAACTAGTTGTGGAATTTTTCCCCGTAAAACAGGTTGCCCTAATTATTAGTTTTCTTTTTGTACATTGTAGGTTTTCTGCGTCTACAACAAAGTTTTGCAACGGCGTGTGTCAGTAACAGTTCAGGTGATCACTTCTGTGACCAACCCCATTTAGTTTATCTACCGACGGTCCACGCAATCTGAAGTTGTCTCTCTTGGAGACTTGTAGGTCATCTTACTTTGGGAGGACGTGTTAAGTTTATCCTCCGTGTAGTTGGAAACGGGATTTATATCCAGTGTGAAGGACACAANCAGATTATCCAAGTTGCACGGTACCTGTTTTAGCGGCAGTGTGGATATACGTTAGATGTGTAGCCATTGCCGGCTCGCGTGTGGTGCAACTTCATCCCCTCGCGCCAAACGCGAGTGTAATTGAAATCTGAAGCATCCGAGCGTTTTGATTGTCTCCACACGTAGAGGACTTACCGTTCCTTCTGTAGTCCATTCTAGGTCACTTCCGACTTTTCTGAAGCCCTGCTTAAGTTCTACTTCCAGGATATTCCCTCCNACTTTTCTGAAGCCCTGCTTAAGTTCTACTTCCAGGATATTCCCTCCACCTCTTGCAAACGAAGCTTAACCATGTCTAGAAAATTACACCAAAGGGACAACGCACAGCATTCGTGCGCACTCAGTGGAACATCATTTTTGCATGCGGACTATTTCTTACTTGGCGTTACCAATACACCTGTTTTCCCACAGGTTTTATTCGTATTAATTGTAATATTATAATTTGTAGATCAAATATGAGTAAATTTCCAATTTAATAAAAAATGAGGTGCCTTTACGTTAACAAAGTATAAAACGCTGGTGATACATGCGCATTTAGAAAACAACCTAACACTTAATACGTGGGGTGATTGTTTTCAAAGGTTAATTTCAAAATGTGTGATGAAACCGCGAGTAGACTACATCTCCCTTTTATCCTGCGCTTTTTTTCGCATCAAAAAAAAGAAACGAGTTAAATAAGCGGCGCGCACCGCCTTTTGAGGCTGAAGGGTTGTGAAATTGTTGTTCTAATTACTCGCTCCTCAAGGGGATGCCCCCCTTTTATTTACAATCTTTTTCCTTCTCCAGTCTTTTGTGTTTGAAATGCCAAATGCGCTGCGGGAGAAAGCGAAAGCGTCTTCCCCTTTCGCGCACGGAAGGTATTACGTGGCCATTAGGCTAGGAGTGTCTGGTTGTAATTAATTGTTCCAACAAACGACTCGCCAGATTTGTCGCTGGAGAGATTCGTGGAATGGTGGGGAAAGCGAAAGAACAGAGAGACAGAGTCCGAGGGATGAACGCAGACTGTTGGTTTGATGATTGTGTCTTTCCCGGCGGAATCCCAGACCGTAGCGACTGTAAATAATAATGCGAGACCTCGACACTTGAACTGACGTCGACACATCTGGTGAGGAATTCATCATATTTTATAGGTTGTCATTTATATACAGGGGCCGCGGTGGCTGAGCGGTTAGCATGCTCGACTCCCTTCAAGGCGACCCGGGTCCAATCCCGGCATTGCCAATCCCGGATTTTCGCATGTGGGAATCGTGCCGGACGATGCCGCTGGTCGGGCGAGTTTTCTCGGGGATCTCCCGTTTCCCCCGCCCTTTCATTCCGGCGCTGCTCCATACTCAACTCAATCACCCTCATCGGCTCTCAAGACTTCGCTGTTAAGATCCGCCCAAATGTCCACTTGCTCATTCGTATACAGGGCTACTACATGTTATCGGCAAGTCAGGCGCATAACGAAATGAGGTAAATGGATTGAACCCTCTACCATGGTCAACCCATTTTGCTTGTTGCTTTTCATACTTTTTTTCAGAGTTTAGTTTTGAACGTAGGTTACTCAAAACACGAATTAAACGTGAAACATTTTTCCTGAAGCGGAAAAAATATTTCTTCGTGTTTGTCATGCCTGCCCGCGTTGGTATACTGCACAATCACGCATTATCTTCTCTGTTCGTAACAAGGAATTGTTCTGTCGAGATTTATTTTCGTGGAACTCACGTGGCATGCACGCGATTCGCATCGNTCTGTTCGTAACAAGGAATTGTTCTGTCGAGATTTATTTTCGTGGAACTCACGTGGCATGCACGCGATTCGCATCGCATGTCGATACCAAAATTCTAAACCATTCGAAACTCATTTAATCCTCCCTGCTACCCAACGCGAAGTGTTAAAATCCGCGGAATTATTCCGTCCGCATGGCCAGTCTGATTGGGATAAGTAGATTCCAGCGGAGCGGTTCATCAGTTCGATCTTGTTCTGCGCATCGCGCGCATTTTGAATAGACGCGATTAGCGCATGGCTACGCCTCCTGTTTCGTAAATTCCGTAACATGATACGTACAGCACCTGTTACTCGTATTTGTAGTTCATCTTAATTTTACCTCATGTACAATAGCACGTATGCACTCTGTTGTAAGTTGCTCGCTATATCCGTTCTTTTTTCTTAGTGCTATATTCCAAATGACATCATTTTAGCTGGGCGTGGTCCCCATTTTTTNTCGCTATATCCGTTCTTTTTTCTTAGTGCTATATTCCAAATGACATCATTTTAGCTGGGCGTGGTCCCCATTTTTTCTTTCGTGAATCTTGTGTTTTGGTTTGTTAGGACACACGAAGCAAATTATTTATATTCAAATTTTTTCTATAGTTAAATTATAAATATTGTACCCAGCGACGAAATAGGGCAAGAAATTTGGTTAAATTGCAATAACTTCTCAATATCTATGAGCATTACTCTATGATCATAGTTTCAGCAGTGTAACGGAAAACCTTTCAACTTTCAAATGGAATGAAATATTTATTCATAGTTTCATTTGCTACCTTCATCCTCCCGTTCTCTCCCCCTCTCCCCCATCTCCATCATATCCATATCCCTATATCCCTATATTCCTACATCCTATCTCTATCTCTTTCTCTCCCCCNATTGTTTTTTAAGTGCTTACATATATTTGTTATTTTAAAACTCGGATTTTTTTCAATGTTATGTGGTTATTAAACTGCGATGTTTATGGTGAACCGGAAACCTAGTTGTGTTGAAGGCCGCCACAGTGTGTGCTTGCCGTGTCGTGAAATCCTGTGAAAGTTGTTTACCGGATGTGAGGGTACGGTCTATTCATGGTTACTTCCAGCTTCTCTGAAGGCCTGCTAAAGTTCTACTTCCAGGATATTCCTCCGCCTCGTGCAAAGAAAACTTAACCAAGTCGCAGTTTCTTCACACTTTTTGAATCAAACGTTTGAATGCAATGAATCACGAGCGTTTTATACTTATGTCAACATAAAACTATCTTACTTTTTATTAAATTGAACTTTCGTTTATGTATTATTCATAAATTATATTTCATTTGTTATTGATATGAATAAAAACCGGGAGAAAATAGGTGTGTTGGTGATGCCTGGTAAGAAATAGTTCCTGTACAAAATGTTATTACACTACGTGCGCGCGAATGCGGTGTATTGCCCCTTTGATGTAATTTTCCAGACTTGGTTAAGCATTGTTTGCATGAGGCGGAGGAATATCCTGGAAGTAGAACTTTAGCAGGGCTTCAGAAAAGTTGGAAGTTAACGCGAATGGACTTAATACACATATTTGCCTGCCAAATATTCTCGCCTGCACAGCGGAGTTTATGTTTACGATTAGTTGTGTTAAGCTTGATTCATATTTACACCGATCACGCCACACACAGCGGGCATAACANGGATCACGCCGCACACAGCGGGCATAACATGTGGTTGTTCGCACGTAAGCAGATTTATCTGCTTTGCCATTTTGTCGTTTGGTTGCAAACTGTTTCCGGCCAAGCTGTTTCGGTCGTTATACCAAGATTCCAAATAAGTGATGGACTTTATTAATTCCATTGTGGTACGAAATTTTTAAAATGATCTGCAAGAGACTGTAACTTTGTTTTATACATCTAAAAAATACTTTACAGGCTATTGCTATCTAACGGTTATTTTCCGAACTACATTTATTTAACACGAGTGTTGAATAAAATTAATGTTCATGTCCACGTGTTTCATTATGAATACATGCATTGAACTATTCCATACTATTACGTGAATACACGTTGATTATCCAACAAATCAGTGGTATAAAATACGTATGTGAACCAAATGTCTGCTGCGAGATTTCGGCGAAGTCTGCTTTTTTCGTGAGCAAAAATGTCTGCCTGAGCTCAATTGTTCGGCGCTGCTCGTGCTAAAAAAAAGACGACGTTTTCTGATTGGCTGTTGTAGTTTCTCCGCCCTGTCTGTGGTCAACTTACATGTGAACCGGGCGTAACTCACCCCTCGGTTCAGCCAAAAAGTTCATAGGCGGAGGTTAAAGAGCGCATAGTGCATTAAAAAAAATTGCTCGCTTGTAAAATAATTTATTTGTTGGGTCTTTTTTTTAATGTTGTATGGCTACCCAGGATATGAGAGCATACTCTATAAAATACCTCCTAAAAATTGGAATAGCCGCAAACGTACAAATAACAAGTGGAGTGGAGAGATTTTGGCGGCTCTTAATATCGAGGTCTTGAGAGCCGATGAGGGTGAAGTGAGGTATGGAGCAGCGCCGGAATGCAAGGGTGGGGGAAACGGGAGATCCCCGAGAAAACCCACCGACCGACTGCTTTCGTCCGGCACGAGTCCAGCATGCGAAAATCCGGAGCGAACCTGCCGGGAATCGAGCCCGGTTTGCCTTGGTAAAAGGCGAATAGTCTGACCACTACACCACCGCGGCCCCCTACAAATAACAAGCGCCTGTGTAGTGGTGCTCGTTATAATGGATAACAGTAGCCGTAAACAATGTCGAGGCATAGCCGCGTAACAGAGTTTTAACTTTCTTGTGCAGGAACTTTCGTGTAGTCGGGCACAGTCCTCTCTTAGTACTGCACAAGTCAAACNCAGAGTTTTAACTTTCTTGTGCAGGAACTTTCGTGTAGTCGGGCACAGTCCTCTCTTAGTACTGCACAAGTCAAATACCTTGTTACAAACGTACAACATATATGTTGATGAAACTAGACGTCCGTTAGAATCGTGTTCGTATTTCCGTTATGCATTTTTTTTGCGGGAACTAAAAATTAACAAAGGAAGGGATTGTTAATATCGAAATGTATAAAAATATTGGAAACTTTGTTATTAAATACACTTCCGTATAGGTTTTCGTTTGGAAATAAATGTTGATTGGACTATAAATATAGCACACGGTTTAATGTTAACTGTAGAAAGGAGATTTTATTATGGCAGTGTGGTTGTGGTTTCCTCTCTTTCAGTTAAGATATGCCTCTGATATTGCTTAACTTTCATTAGAAAATTACTCCGTAATCCAGGAATTCAATACGTGAACTTAGTGGTTCGAAGGCGCCTCGGTGGCTGAGTTTGTCTGTGTGGAACTGTGGCTGGCGATAGTGTATCGAGGCTCCCGCCTGCCTGTAACTGAGCGATAAGGGCGACACTGCCACGTGCATCAAGTGCGCCGTCGCCACTAAGCGCAAGGCTCTGAACTGACGTGCATTGTTCTCGTCGTGCAGCGTTGTACCTACGGGACGACTTCAAGCAGTGGTCCTATAATTTTATTGTGGGAAAGTCTGTAGTATGTAGTAGTAAGGTTCAATGCAGGGGCCCTTGAGTACTTTTGTATTGTATCTGACGCGTATGTGTTGAGAAACAGCGCTTTGAAAACTCGGGTTTCAGCTATGTTGGAGTGCTCTGAAATGGTGTGTACAATGTGCGTGACATCTTGAAAGCACTCAACAGCCCTCGTCCAAAGTGTGTGTTCTTTTCTTAGATCAGCACATTGGACGCACTTTTAATAGTTTCGTAGACAAATGTGTATTTCAAATACTCTGCAGCGCGCAGTTCTGGCGCCTCCCCAGTTGTCACGTGGTTTCCACTGTAAGCAGTTGTCTATTCTAATTTTTAAAATAAACTATGCAATATTCCATTGACAGAGATGAAAGTCGATACTATTCATTTTGGTATAAATCCTAATATTGGAGGTAATCCTCTAATTGATAATATATTAATTAAAGGTATTAATTTTTTATAAGTTGATTCATTTATTGATATTAATTGATTTATATGGAAGATCTTATATAAATTTATATAATTTAAATTTAAATTAGATTATTAAAAAAAAATTAGATTATTGAAGCATACATGTGATCGTTGGAAAGTTATGAAAATCAGCAAAAATACCCGTAAGTAGCCCTCTGTTTAGGATATTTGCTCTTTTGTGAGAGAGAGTTTTAAACTGTAGCGACAATGTTATATCTTTTCTGAATAGATTGCTGAAAAACCACATAGTCACCGCTTAAAATCATGAGAGAACGGAACACGCGTGTAATTTGTTTATTTTCCAATATCCGTCGCAATGCTTCCTTATGGCCGGATGTGACCTTGAGATGTTAAAAATATTGAAATAAGACGCATAAGATGCATGAGGGGCATATCTGAGTTCGTGGCGGATGGGGGTTCTAATAAAAATAAAAAAACTAAATTTGGTATTTAATTTATTCACACAGCTATTATTTACAACATTACATTATCTATCTCCACTCTTACTCTATTATTTCTCAGTGAGCGCAGTGTTTAATGTCTATTTCATCTCTAATTAACATCCTTCTCAATGGTTCTATTCCGTTNTGGAACTGTGGCTGGCGATAGTGTATCGAGGCTCCCGCCTGCCTGTAACTGAGCGATAAGGGCGACACTGCCACGCGCATCAAGTGCGCCGTCGCCACTAAGCGCAAGGCTCTGAACTGACGTGCATTGTTCTCGTCGTGCAGCGTTGTACCTACGGGACTTCAAGCAGTGGTCCTGTAATTTTATTGGTGGAAAGTCTGTAGTATGTAGTAGTAAGGTTCAATGCAGGGGCCCCTGAGTACTTTTGTATTGTATCTGACGCGTATGTGTTGAGAAACAGCGCTTTGAAAACTCGGGTTTCAGCTATGTTGGAGTGCTCTGAAATGGTGTGTACAATGTGCGTGACGTCTTGAAAGCACTCGACAACCCTCGTCCGAAGTGTGTGTTCTTTTCTTAGATCAGCACATTGGACGCACGTTTTATAGTTTCGTAGACAAATTTGTATTTCAAATACTCTGCAGCGCGCAGTTCTGGCGCCTCCCCAGTTGTCACGTGGTTTCCACTGTAAGCAGTTGTCTATTCTAATTTTTAAAATAAACTATGCAATATTCCATTGACAGAGATGAAAGTCGATACTATTCATTTTGGTATAAATCCTAATATTGGAGGTAATCCTCTAATTGATAATATATTAATTAATAGTATTAATTTTTTATAAGTTGATTCATTTATTGATATTAATTGATTTATATGGAAGATCTTATATAAATTTATATAATTTAAATTTAAATTAGATTATAAAAAAAAATTATATTATTGAAACATACATGTGATCGTTGTAAAGTTATGAAAATCAGCAAAAATACCCGTAAGTAGCCCTCTGTTTAGGATATTTGCTCTTTTGTGAGAGAGAGTTTTAAACTGTAGCGACAATGTTATATCTTTTCTGAATAGATTGCTGAATTAAAACCACATAGTCACCGCTTAAAATCATGAGAGAACGGAACACGCGTGTAATTTGTTTATTTTCCAATATCCGTCGCAATGCTTCCTTATGGCCGGATGTGACCTTGAGATGTTAAAAATATTGAAATAAGACGCATAAGATGCATGAGGGGCATATCTGAGTTCGTGACGGATGGGGGTTCTAATAAAAATAAAAAAACTAAATTTGGTATTTAATTTATTCACACAGCTATTATTTACAACATTACATTATCTATCTCCACTCTTACTCTTTTATTTCTCAGTGAGCGCAGTGTTTAATGTCTATTTCATCTCTAATTAACATCCTTCTCAATGGTTCTATTCCGTTNTTATTTCTCAGTGAGCGCAGTGTTTAATGTCTATTTCATCTCTAATTAACATCCTTCTCAATGGTTCTATTCCGTTATAGTCAATGAACTCATACTCATCATTATCACACGTTCAGTCAGTCTATTGTAATCATTTGTAATGTCTTTCACTCACGCATCCAGTCCAATAGTCCAACTGGCCAGTCGCACTCGTCACTGCTCTGATGCTCGCAGTCGCAGATTTTCTTCCCGCTGGTCACTTCCGGCGCTACTCGTTGCTCTTCTAGCTCGTCGTCTATCGCTCGAAGGTTCGAAGACCCGTCGCACTTTCATACTATCGCTAGCCTTGATCTGGAAGGTTCAACGCACCCCAAGTAATGCTGAGAGAAACTAGGGCAGTGAATCACTAGAAAATTCTTCCGATAAACGCAGAAATTCAATCTGCCGAAGGTCATGAGCGTGCGAGATAGTAGCGTTATCGCAGCTGCTTCCCTTTGTGACTCCCCCTCCCCCACGTTTTGCGTAACTACTCTGACCTTGGCACGCTGTTTCCTCGCTCCAGTGGGGACAAGGCAAGAAAGCGACTCAAGGCACCAACACGTATAGGCTATTCAAGGTAAAATGAGCACTTTTGAAAGTCGTCTCATTTGAGATAATAGTCAATAAATATATTTTATTTTAGCCTTAGACGTTAACTTTCGAGTGTGGTGGAATACACACACTGTGTTTATTACTTTCATGGCAATATTTATTGTAAAGGGTGGTTAAATACTAAAAAAATTTGAAAGGGAAAAGTAAGTAGGGCCTCAAAAGTGCCCACTTTACCGTGAAAACAGCCTATAATAATATTTTACTAAGTTNACACACACACACACACGCACGCATTAGTTTGCACTTCGTTTGGGTGAGTGTTTTAAGGCCTTTAGCTATTGCGCTACTTAAAAATGCCGACAAGCAGTTAACCTACCTAATTATTTTATTTTTTGTTGAGAGAGTTTTTCTGACCTTACAGTTTACATCACCCGTCTTTTAAAGCATCAGTATCAGTGCTACAATATATTTGGAATTCTTTTCTTTTTTTTACCCTAATTTGGTAGCAAATGGTAATCTGCAGTAAAAATAAAACTGAGTACACTAAAAAAAAAATGATGTGTGTATTTATATCTAGTATTTTCTAACAACATTGGTGGAAGTAGGACACTTGATTCGTACCCTAATCGTAGTTAAGAGTTAATTTTTAGTTCAGAATAAATTCGTATCAGAAAGGCCACACGGAGTTTTATTTAAATNCCTTTTTTTTTTTTTTTTTTTTTTTTAGCAGATAAAAGGTGAAAAACTGCTGTACTAATTGGACTACACCTGAACAGCGCACTTTGTTTCACCTCTTAGTTTCTACGACACTTTGAGTACCTAAATATCAAAGCTTAAATGAAACATGTGTATTAAAACTTTTTTTTAAACCCGTTTGTTTTATTTATGTTTTATGTTTTTTTTTTTTTTTGCGTGAACCAAATATCTTGATTTCTTTGTGTTTTATGCTAGAGTATAATTATAGTGCTTATTAACTTAGGAATATACTAGTATCCTGTAGTTGTAATAAAAACACCAGACGAAATTCTTTTCAAGCACAAAAAGAGGTGGGGTAATGTAATATCACCAACAAATTACTGGCCAGTAATTATTTAAAAAACAATTTTAAAGCTAAATTTACTTTACGGAAGAGCCAGTAGCTACCTTCAAATTACATACTTCTTTTCTGCCGTACATCCTCCGCTTTTTAAAAATATCCATACCAAATAAGAATTTTTATTAACGTTTACTTAAAAAAAATATATATATATCCGTCTATCATACCCGCGGTACATCAGAAAGCTTTCAGTTACTTTTAAATGGGAAACGTGCTCCTCGTTGTAGTTAGTGGATAACGATGTTTATATTTGGAGCAAGAAGGGACCAACTCACGGCACATCAGAACTCGTCAGTGCGCCTTGCAGCCACATGTATGTATATGATCAAAATATTGGCCCCAGAACCGTTTCTCCACACCCGTGTTACAAAAAAAAATAGTGTTTTAAAATCTATCTGACCTTATTGCTCACCACATTTTTGTTTTGTAAACAAGTTTCTACGTATATAACGTATGAGTAATTTTTAAATAGCAAAATTTTGTGACTGAGTAAAAAAACAAATGCGGGCTGAGACCAGGATATCGCATGTGGGATGTAANCTACGTATATAACGTATGAGTAATTTTTAAATAGCAAAATTTTGTGACTGAGTAAAAAAACAAATGCGGGCTGAGATCAGGATATCGCATGTGGGATGTAAGAGAGAGTGCTTCATTCGTATCCGGTAAATGTAGCTCTGAACAAGATCCGAGCCTTTTTCGATCCAAATGTATGTAANAGAGAGTGCTTCATTCGTATCCGGTAAATGTAGCTCTGAACAAGATCCGAGCCTTTTTCGATCCAAATGTATGTAATGCGACAATTCCGAGAAACTCCGTGAAATACACTTTACTCACGATGCGCTCGTGGGGAAGGTAGAACAGACTGACGTTCGTTCTCTTTCCTTTCCTTCGTGCGCCGTGAAGTCACGGTCCGCGAACCCGCGACCTTTCGTTTAACTTGTAATTCATAGCAGATCTTATAGCAGCCGCGTACCGTATGAAGGTTTCGTATACACTCCCTATAATATATCAGTCGAAAGGTGCCGTTTTTTGCCACGTTCGTTTAATGTATGACTACGTTAAAAGTTGTAAGTCTGTATTTAGAGGTGTTGACGTGTGTTCTTATTTTCTAAAGCGCTATTCTGACACATTTTGACGTAGTTCATTCGCAAGCTCAGGCGCCATAATTTGGTAATGCCGGAAAATATTGGCCTACTGCACCAGATACTCAGACACGATATTCTTGTGATCATATACCTACTCAAACACGATATTCTTGTGATCATATACTCAGANTCTTGTGATCATATACCTACTCAAACACGATATTCTTGTGATCATATACTCTCAGACACGATATTCTTGTGAACGTATACTCAGACACGATATTCTTGTGATAGTTTCAGGGGCAGTGATTATTTTTCCGGGAAGAGGGGAGGGGGGGTCTGTACATTGATAAAACAGTGTCTATAAAAAATATTTCAACTGAAGAACAACAGTTGACGCGGAAACATGCTTTTTTTTTTTTAATTTTAGTAATTATTTTTACTGTTTTATTATACAGTTTGTATACCTAATATCTTATGTTGCCGACGTATAACTATATTTCTTAATTATTTTTAATGTGCCCTTCGAAATTCGTGCCGGGTTTGGAGGAGGGGGGAGAAGTTGAACCCGGAAACCTTCCTATATCTACGCCCCTGGATAGTTTGCCATTTTAGGTTATTGTCTACGACACTGCGAAATCGCTAACGTAGAGGTTGGTGGCAGTGAGGACCTCTGCACTATTGTCTGTCTCGTATAAGTTGGTGAGATTTCGACAGTCAGTGAGTGGCAATTTGAAGTATACGAAACAAAGTGCCATTTACAAAATCCTGTATCAGCTGATGCACGAATGGACAAAAGGTAATATTACGTTGGCTATTCTGAGTGCTCTGCCGACGCACATCAAACAAGCGGAAAATACGCGACAAGAAAGAGTTCCTAGATTAATTAATATATTTTATTTTACGTGGTCACAAAACAGCGATTGTTAGAGTTACAAACTAAACTTCGTGNTAATTAATATATTTTATTTTACGTGGTCACAAAACAGCGATTGTTAGAGTTACAAACTAAACTTCGTGATAAAGTTGTAATGTATATACTTCGTGATAAAGTTGTAATGTATATAGGTGTTCAAAATGAAGTGCACAATAAAACGATCCGTATCCAAATGAAACGCAACTTCAAAACCTTTTTCACGTCGTATCCCCACACTCCACCCATACTTTCCATATGTGCTTGATATTAATTCCAAAAGCATACAGAAATATTGCATAATATTGTTGAATTATTTTTTCTAGGAATTTGACGAAATATATTTCAAATTCGTGTCGTTCCGAGTCAGTAATAGAAGAAAAGTCAACTTTTAAAAAGACGGGATCAAGAGGCAGACTAACGTGCTGCCACCTGTTGAGCAATGCAAACGGCTCACACTTCGCACTGTCATGCCATGCGCGCCATCTGTCCGCTCTTTCCAGAAGCATTACCAGCCAGAAAAGAATAGATTTCGTAGTATATAACAAATTTACGAACATATACCAATAGTTTTATTTTTCCACGAGCTCTGCATAATTTTTAAAGTAGCATGCATTTCGTGTGCAGCGATTTTGAGTACTAGTAATTTCTATTCGGCCGGAAATCGTTAGTCTGCGTAAATTATACGCCATATTGTTCTCCCGAAAACCCATTTCCTTGTTTCCGTGTTACTATATAGTATTAATAAAACGAAGAAAGTGTGGACGCGCGTGAATAGTTTTTAAGCAATTCTCAAGTTATTCCACATCACATATTTCCAACTCGAACTGTTTTTAGTTTCAGTAATAGCGGAATTACTGCTTTGCAATCAATAGTCGTTAGTGAGTTGTTGGCGAATTAAAGTGCGTTGTCAATCAATTTTCCCGAATTACTTTTAGTTCCAGATATATTAGCTATGACGTCCAAAGTCGCGATAATAGCTACAACTACCGTCTCGCAAATATTAACCCCAATTCGCTGTCTCCGACTAATTAAAAAAGAGCAAATATTTAATTTTTTGTAAGGTATTATATTTTTACTTTTATAACCTACCAATATTTTTTAGACAGATGCTTGTCTATAAATACCTTAAAATTTGTTTAGCAATACAGTGCAATGGCAAGTGGATTAGCTGACAGCGTGTTGATAAGATATGCAGCCTCTACTTGACGCACCAACTGATGGCGAAAGGATACATAAAAGAAAAGTAAACATTTGGCGCTACTTTCGTGGAACTGTCAAAATCTTACCAAGTTACACGAGACAGAGAGTATCGTGCCTTTTTTTTTTTTCTTTCGTGCGTTTGAATGTATAGGCTATTCATGTTAAAGTGAGCACTTTTTGAAGTCCTCTCACTCCGAATAATAGTCAATAAACATATTTTATTGTAGCCTTAGACGTTAACTTTCGAGTCCGGTGAAATGTATACTCTGTGTTTATTAGTTACACGGCAATATTTACTTTAAAAAGGGGGCGGAAGGAATAAAAAATGACTGTCAGGAAAATAGTAACTAGGGCCTCAAAAGTGCTTACTTCACCGTGAACAGCTTACAAAGGGGCTTTGTGTG
>NQII01000807.1:474583-489952 GCA_002778355.1 Clitarchus hookeri
CGAATAGTGCGACTGGCAGGCTGGACTATTGGACTGGATGCGTGAACGAAAGACATTTCAAATTATTTTTTATTAAGACCTCCATCCCTCACGAACTCGGATACGCCCTTCAGGCGTATTTTAACACTGTTTTTTTCTTGAAGCTCTGCACACTGTTCGGCTTGAACTGCGTTGCAGTGTTTAAAAAACACTTTTGTTCTTACAACTGTTAAGGCTCGTCCAATGTTCTGATCTACGAAAAGAACACACACTTCAGGCCGTGCCTTTCGATTACTTTCAAGACATACACACATTAGAAACACATTTTTCAGAGCGCTGTATCAAAAAAATATATTCGGGTCAGATACATTCAAAAGTACGCAAAGGACTCGCATACAGCCTTGCTAGATACTTCCCACCACCAAAACGATAGGGTCGCCGCTTTAAAGTTCCATAGGTACATGCAACACGAGTACACTGAAAGCTAGTTCACAGCTCTGCGTATAGGGGCGATGACACACTCGATGCGCGTGGCAGTGTCGTCCTTATCGCCCCCGCCCGTCTAGTCCCCAAACGCGGCAAACAACTGCAGGAAGGTTGGCCCATTAGAAGGAGTATGCACTGAAATATTTTCTGTGAAATCGTAGTTTGCTCGAATACGCGCCTCTCGGTAAATAAATGTTCTGGAAATACAACTTTTTGCCAGAAAGGATTTTTAAAAAAAAATTACTTTTTATGTCCTCATATTTTTACTTTGATCATATTAAGTGTTTTCATGGAGACAAATTCGTGAAAATGGTAAAATATCGCTTTGTGCGTAGGAGCGCTCAGGCGCTAGGGATGCGTATTAGTGTCGCCCGTATCGCTTCCTCGCTTCTTGACCTTGAACGTGCAGTTACGTAGCCTTCTTAAAATACACGGTTTTTGAAACACTCGTGCGAAACATCTGCCAGACGGTTTTGGTGGTTATTTTCTACCACCAAGCATTTTTGCAAAATTTCAGAAACGACGTGGAATGAAATTACAATTCCCTGGATACTGATGCAATCGGGATCTTCACTCTACAAGCAAACTGGTGTTAATATATGCCGCCGCCGTTAAATTAACTTGTTTTCCCAACCTCTCATTGCATACAATTTTGTTGCCTTCATATTTTATGGAATTTGTATGCCGTCTTATTGAGCAGTAGGTCGTACTTAACAAAGAAAGGTTCTCTTGTTGAATGCCTAGGACACAGTCTCCTTTTAAAACGCACATGTAGCTTTCAGGGGCGACGATACAACGTCTGGTACGGAGGCACCAGTACTTACCACACGCGGAGGTAAATAATGGAAAGCAATTTCAGACAGCAGAAACCTTAATGGTGTATTTTCGTAATCATTTATTCCGTGTTGAATCTTCGACGCTGCTGTAATTTTAGAACATTCAGCTGTTCTTTGATAATTTAAGTTTTATTTGGTTTGCATGTAATAATTTTTTTTGTCAAAGTCATATATCTGGCAGTCAATTTTCAGGGATGTTTTGAGTTTTAGGCCTGTATTTTTCAATGATGTTCTAACGACGTCAGAAAATGTGGAAGTTTTTTTCCCTTAATGCGATGCTGCTTACATATATTCAGAAGATTGTGTTGAGGCTGGATTTCTAGACAGTGGTGTGTGCGATTTAGTATAGGTTTGTGGAACTTCAGTCACGGCTATTTCTGATTGAGTTGGTTTTCTGTAGCTGAAGCAAAGATGCTGTATCTCTTTTCGAGAGTAGGAGCAAGTCGCAAACTTTATGTGACAATACCCACATCATTATAATCTTATTATTCTCTATCCCCCCCCCCCAATCGTGTGTTGTATTTTTAAAATTGAAATAAAATAATTCCTACTGAAATACTGGTGATTTTGGTTAAATTTGTAAATAAAATATATAGATTAAAAAGAATGAGGCGAGAAGTTCATCATAAGTTCTAAATACTGAAGTAGGGGGATAGCAACCCCCTTGTCCCCCCTACCACACCAAACTCGCCGCCTTTGAACCGAATGAAGTGTCTAGAAAACCAACGGCATTGTCCGGCACAATTCCCACACACGAAAGTCCGGCGGCGACCATCCGGGAACCGAACCCGGTTCGCTTTGGTGGAAGGCGAGTAGTCCAAACCGCACCGCCTCAGACAGAGATTGAAGAGCATGTGCAGCATGCGGTTGGAGATACGACATGCCGGTGTTATTTTCACGACAGAAATCCAAGCACTTCAGTCCGCAGCATGAAGCATATGGCGGACCGTCTAGGTTACGAAGGCACTCCCCCGATGGACAGTGGGCTTGAAAATGTTGTAACCTCTTCGGAAAAACGTCTTCGTTGATGTAACCTGAGCCACTCGTAGTTACTTCTGAACTTGGAGGCAAGTCCAGTTTGTAGATCCNCCGCCCACATGCGGCGCCAGCCACACGATTCTCGCGCGGTTTGTAGTCGCTTCGCCCGGCGACCGGCGACCGTGACAGTGAACTCTCTTTCGAGGCTACGGTGCTTTCATTCCCACGGCCGCTTCTAGAGAGTTCCTTCACCTGCCAGTCGCAAGTCTCAAATGTATTCCGCCTGGCAGGAGGTGTTTTGCGTGTTGCGAGGACTGAAATCGCGGGATGACTATGGGCGACTCTTNAAATGTATTCCGCCTGGCAGGAGGTGTTTTGCGTGTTGCGAGGACTGAAATCGCGGGATGACTATGGGCGACTCTGGTACTTACCGTCATCTCTTCCTGGTGTAGTAGTGAAGAGAAAAGTATGCTGCACGTTCCTTGACAACTTTAAATATCCCGCACGTGTGGTTTTAGTAAGTAAATATGATTGCGAAAACGCCAGTTGCAGCTATTTTCACTTTCAAAAATACTTATTAGAAATGTAACTGGAATANTTTTATTTTACGTGGTCACAAAACAGCGATTGTTAGAGTTACAAACTAAACTTCGTGATAAAGTAGTAATGTATATAGGTGTTCAAAATGAAGTGCACAATAAAACGATCCGTATCCAAATGAAACGCAACTTCAAAACCTTTTTCACGTCGTATCCCCACACTCCACCCATACTTTCCATGTGTGCTTGATATTAATTCCAAAAGCATACAGAAATATTGCATAATATTGTTGAATTATTTTTTCTAGGAATTTGACNTGTGCTTGATATTAATTCCAAAAGCATACAGAAATATTGCATAATATTGTTGAATTATTTTTTCTAGGAATTTGACGAAATATATTTCAAATTCGTGTCGTTCCGAGTCAGTAATAGAAGAAAAGTCAACTTTTAAAAAGACGGGATCAAGAGGCAGACTAACGTGCTGCCACCTGTTGAGCAATGCAAACGGCTCACACTTCGCACTGTCATGCCATGCGCGCCATCTGTCCGCTCTTTCCAGAAGCATTACCAGCCAGAAAAGAATAGATTTCGTAGTATATAACAAATTTACGAACATATACCAATAGTTTTATTTTTCCACGAGCTCTGCATAATTTTTAAAGTAGCATGCATTTCGTGTGCAGCGATTTTGAGTACTAGTAATTTCTATTCGGCCGGAAATCGTTAGTCTGCGTAAATTATACGCCATATTGTTCTCCCGAAAACCCATTTCCTTGTTTCCGTGTTACTATATAGTATTAATAAAACGAAGAAAGTGTGGACGCGCGTGAATAGTTTTTAAGCAATTCTCAAGTTATTCCACATCACATATTTCCAACTCGAACTGTTTTTAGTTTCAGTAATAGCGGAATTACTGCTTTGCAATCAATAGTCGTTAGTGAGTTGTTGGCGAATTAAATNCTGTTTTTAGTTTCAGTAATAGCGGAATTACTGCTTTGCAATCAATAGTCGTTAGTGAGTTGTTGGCGAATTAAATTGCGTTGTCAATCAATTTTCCCGAATTACTTTAAGTTCCAGTTATATTAGCTATGACGTCCAAAGTCGCGATAATAGCTACAACTACCGTCTCGCAAATATTAACCCCAATTCGCTGTNTATATTAGCTATGACGTCCAAAGTCGCGATAATAGCTACAACTACCGTCTCGCAAATATTAACCCCAATTCGCTGTCTCCGACTAATTAAAAAAGAGCAAATATTTAATTTTTTGTAAGGTATTATATTTTTACTTTTATAACCTACCAATATTTTTTAGACAGATGCTTGTCTATAAATACCTTAAAATTTGTTTAGCAATACAGTGCAATGGCAAGTGGATTAGCTGACAGCGTGTTGATAAGATATGCAGCCTCTACTTGACGCACCAACTGATGGCGAAAGGATACATAAAAGAAAAGTAAACATTTGGCGCTACTTTCGTGGAACTGTCAAAATCTTACCAAGTTACACGAGACAGAGAGTATCGTGCCTTTTTTTTTTTTCNGGCGCTACTTTCGTGGAACTGTCAAAATCTTACCAAGTTACACGAGACAGAGAGTATCGTGCCTTTTTTTTTTTTCTTTCGTGCGTTTGAATGTATAGGCTATTCATGTTAAAGTGAGCACTTTTTGAAGTCCTCTCACTCCGAATAATAGTNGGCGCTACTTTCGTGGAACTGTCAAAATCTTACCAAGTTACACGAGACAGAGAGTATCGTGCCTTTTTTTTTTTTTTTTTTTTTTTTCGTGCGTTTGAATGTATAGGCTATTCATGTTAAAGTGAGCACTTTTTGAAGTCCTCTCACTCCGAATAATAGTCAATAAACATATTTTATTGTAGCCTTAGACGTTAACTTTCGAGTCCGGTGAAATGTATACTCTGTGTTTATTAGTTACACGGCAATATTTACTTTAAAAAGGGGGCGGAAGGAATAAAAAATGACTGTCAGGAAAATAGTAACTAGGGCCTCAAAAGTGCTTACTTCACCGTGAACAGCTTACAAAGGGGCTTTGTGTGCTTGTATTGTTCCGGGAGACACGCACAGCGCACTGCGAGTATTTTCCGGCGGGGCGAAGCTGTTGCGTGCCCGGAGGCGGAAGCTTCGTCTCTCTTCACGGAAGCGTGTCTTGCTGTCCCCCCCCCNCCTTCACCTGCCAGTCGCAAGTCTCAAATGTATTCCGCCTGGCAGGAGGTGTTTTGCGTGTTGCGAGGACTGAAATCGCGGGATGACTATGGGCGACTCTTGTACTTACCGTCATCTCTTCCTGGTGTAGTAGTGAAGAGAAAAGTATGCTGCACGTTCCTTGACAACTTTAAATATCCCGCACGTGTGGTTTTAGTACGTAAATATGATTGCGAAAACGCCAGTTGCAGCTATTTTCACTTTCAAAAATACTTATTAGAAATGTAACTGGAATACTTAAACTCTTCGTCGTATGTGGAATGTTTCTGAAATCATATTTTTATAGGTGGACATATTTTATACACGCGGAACAATTTTTTTAATGTTGTTACGCGCTTGTTGCCTTGCCCCGCGCGAGCGAGTGCAAGTGAAGGATAGAGCAGTTCCACGATAGCGGCGGCCGGTGACAAGAGATGTTTTGAATTACAGGAGAGCGATAAACCAAGAACCATGTATATGTTGCAAAAAAAGCGAGCCGACACGATAATAATTTTTGCTGCACGCGCTGCTGACCTCGGTTGTATTGAATTTCCGCGTCTATCAGGAATTTTCTAGTGGTCTAGTGGACGAGCGAAACGAGCGGCGAGAGAAGTGATCAGCGGGAGGGAAATCTGCGACTGCGAGTATCGGCGCAGCGAATAGTGCGACTGGCAGGCTGGACTATTGGACTGGATGCGTGAACGAAAGACATTTCAAATTATTTTTTATTAAGACCTCCATCCCTCACGAACTCGGATATGCCCTTCAGGCGTATTTTAACACTGTTTTTTTCCTGAAGCTCTGCACACTGTTCGGCTTGAACTGCGTTGCAGTGTTTAAAAAACACTTTTGTTCTTACAACTGTTAAGGCTCGTCCAATGTTCTGATCTACGAAAAGAACACACACTTCAGGCCGTGCCTTTCGATTACTTTCAAGACATACACACATTAGAAACACATTTTTCAGAGCGCTGTATCAAAAAAAAATATTCGGGTCAGATACATTCAAAAGTACGCAAAGGACTCGCATACAGCCTTGCTAGACACTTCCCACCACCAAAACGATAGGGTCGCCGCTTTAAAGTTCCATAGGTACATGCAACACGAGTACACTGAAAGCTAGTTCACAGCTCTGCGCATAGGGGCGATGACACACTCGATGCGCGTGGCAGTGTCGTCCTTATCGCCCCCGCCCATCTAGTCCCCAAACGCGGCAAACAACTGCAGGAAGGTTGGCCCATTAGAAGGAGTATGCACTGAAATATTTTCTGTGAAATCGTAGTTTGCTCGAATACGCGCCTCTCGGTAAATAAATGTTCTGGAAATACAACTTTTTGCCAGAAAGGATTTTTAAAAAAAAATTACTTTTTATGTCCTCATATTTTTACTTTGATCATATTAAGTGTTTTCATGGAGACAAATTCGTGAAAATGGTAAAATATCGCTTTGTGCGTAGGAGCGCTCAGGCGCTAGGGATGCGTATTAGTGTCGCCCGTATCGCTTCCTCGCTTCTTGACCTTGAACGTGCAGTTACGTAGCCTTCTTAAAATACACGGTTTTTGAAACACTCGTGCGAAACATCTGCCAGACGGTTTTGGTGGTTATTTTCTACCACCAAGCATTTTTGCAAAATTTCAGAAACGACGTGGAATGAAATTACAATTCCCTGGATGCTGATGCAATCGGGATCTTCACTCTACAAGCAAACTGGTGTTAATACATGCTGCCGCCGTTACATTAACTAGTTTTCTCAACCTCTCATTGCATACAATTTTGTTGCCTTCATATTTTATGGAATTTGTATGCCGTCTTATTGAGCAGTAGGTCGTACTTAACAAAGAAAGGTTCTCTTGTTGAGCGCCTAGGACACAGTCTCCTTTTAAAACGCACATGTAGCTTTCAGGGGCGACGATACAACGTCTGGTACGGAGGCACCAGTACTTACCCCACGCGGAGGTAAATAATGGAAAGCAATTTCAGACAGCAGAAACCTTAATGGTGTATTTTCGTAATCATTTATTCAGTGTTGAATCTTCGACGCTGCTGTAATTTTAGAACATTCAGCTGTTCTTTGATAATTTAAGTTTTATTTGGTTTGCATGTAATAATTTTTTTTGTCAAAGGTCATATATCTGGCAGTCAATTTTCAGGAATGTTTTGAGTTTTAGGCCTGTATTTTTTCAATGATGTTCTAACGACGTCAGAAAATGTGGAATGTTTTTTTTTCCCCTTAATGCGATGCCGCTTGCATATATTCAGAAGATTGTGCTGAGGCTGGGTTTCGAGACAGTGGTGTGTGCGATTTAGTATAGGTTTGTGGAACTTCAGTAACGGCTATTTCTGATTGAGTTGGTTTTCTGTAACTGAAGCATAGGTGCTGTATCTCTTTTCGAGAGTAGGAGCAAGTCGCAAACTTTATGTGACAATACCTCCATCATTATAATCTTATTATTCTCTATCCCCCCCCCCCAATCGTGTGTTGTATTTTTAAAATTGAAATAAAATAATTCCTACTGAAATACTGGTGATTTTGGTTAAATTTGTAAATAAAATGTAGATTAAAAAGAATGAGGCGAGAAGTTCATCATAAGTTCTAAATACTGAAGTAGGGGGATGGCAGCCCCCTTGTCCCCCCTACCACACCAAACTCGCCGCCTTTGAACCGAATGAAGTGTCTAGAAAACCAGCGGTATTGTCCGGCACAATTCCCACACACGAAAGTCCGGCGGCGACCATCCGGGAACCGAACCCGGTTCGCTTTGGTGGAAGGCGAGTAGTCCAAACCGCACCTCCACCGCGGACAGAGATTGAAGAGCATGTGCAGCATGCGGTTGGAGATACGACATGCCGGTGTTATTTTCACGACAGAAATCCAAGCAGCATGAAGCATATGACGGACCGTCTAGGTTACGAAGGCACTCCCCCGATGGACAGTGGGCTTGAAAACGTCTTCGTTGATGTAACCTGAGCCACTCGTAGTTACTTCTGAACTTGGAGGCAAGTCCAGTTTGTAGATCCTTGTGAATCGAACTTTACTACAGCAAGCAACAACACTCACATTTTCACCTCTCTCTCTTTCTCTTTCTCTCTCTCTCTCTTTCTCTTCCTCTCTCTCTCTCTTTCTCTTCCTCTCCCTTTCTCTCTCTCTTTCTCTTCCTCTCCCTTTCTCTCTCTCTTTCTCCCTTTCTCTCTTTCTCCCTTTCTCTCTTTCTCTCTCTTTCTCTCTCTCTCTCTTTCTCTCTCTCTTTCTCTCTCTCTTTCTCTCTCCCTTTCTCTCTCCCTTTCTCTCTCTCTCCCTTTCTCTCTCCCTCCCTTTCTCTCTCTCTCCCTTTATATTTCTCGCTCCCTTTCTCTCTCTTTTTCCCTTTCTCTCTCTTTCTCCCTTTCTCTCTCTCTTTCTCCCTTTCTCTCTTTCTCCCTTTCTCTTTCTTTCTCTCNCCTTTCTCTCTCTTTCTCCCTTTCTCTCTCTCTTTCTCCCTTTCTCTCTTTCTCCCTTTCTCTTTCTTTCTCTCTTTCTCCCTTTCTCTTTCTTTCTCTCTCTCTCTATTTCTATTTCTCTCTCTCTGCATTTGATAGCGTNCTTTCTCTCTTTCTCCCTTTCTCTTTCTTTCTCTCTCTCTCTATTTCTATTTCTCTCTCTCTGCATTTGATAGCGTCAGCACTTCCGTTATTCCTTTTTCTGACTAATTTGTTTTTTGGAAGGGAAGTTTTTCAAAGGAAATCCACTTTCGTCCACATTAAAAATATTTCAGTGTTGGCCTATAATCTGCATCTTGTCACAAAGTTTATGAAACAAGTTATAGAACTCGTGAACAGTTTTCTTGTTCATACCTGCAGCCCGTGCTAGCGATAGTTCCTCAGGTTTTCTTTGTAACAGGTCGCCTTTGCTCTCCATGAAACCACTGAACCAGTCTTGGCGGGTCTGTCGCCTCTCTCAGCTCCACGGATGCTAAATTTCAATTTTTTTTTTTTTTTTTTTTTTTTTTTGGCGTACACGAATGCAGCTGAACCCATTTTACAAGTTGTTAGGCCGAAATCCTCTTCTGCTGAGATATTTTAAGCGCTGTATCTAAAAATATACGCGTCAGATCCATACAAAACTACTCAAAGACCCCTGCACTGAACCTTCCTACAGACGTTCCACCAATACAATAACAGGGTCGCCGCTGAAAGTCCCGTAGGTACACGCAGTGCGACGAGAACACTGCGCGCCAGTTGAGGGCCTTGCGCTTAGCGGCGATGGCGCACTTAACGCGCGCGGCAGTGTTGCCCTTATCGCACCCGTGCTTCTCGGTTTCAAAACACAGAAGGAAGCTCCAGGCAGGCGGGAGCCTCAAAGACTTACTAAGTGGCCGCCATTTGCATATTTTCAGTTGACCCGTTTTTTCGATTTTTTTTACTTTTCACGCGCTTATAATTGCGCACCATTTGAAAAGAACGGGAATTGACCACTCAGTTGCCATCCGGAGCTCTCACGCGGCATGCTAAGAGATAGCAATGCTTAAAGAAAGCATACTATAAATGCTCCTATCGTTCGTATGCTGCTGAAAGCACCAGTATTGTCTTAACGCGGGTAGACGCTGGCGATACGAATTTTGAAGGCCCTTTCGTGCGAGCTTCAACCGTCTTACTCTTCAGTAGCTGAACGCTGAAACTTACACGCGGCGTTCGTTAGTAGTAATATAAATAGTCTCTGAATTAAATGACATAACACGTCCACACAGTAGGTGGATGCAGTTGATCGAAGTCTCGTTTTAAACACATTTTACAGGATAGTGCACATTTTGCCAAGTTGTAAGTTGTTTGTAATTCATGGCTGAAGGTGTATATGTCAAAAAAAAATTAATTACAGCGGTTGGTAAATATGTTTTAAATACGCGCACAAAACAGGAAGTGAAAAATAAATTCGCCCTTTTGAGCAGTTGGTGAAATATTTCTGCCAAAGTAGTCGGGCGGGAATGTTGGTTGTCCTGGCAAGTTTTTCCAGCAGTCGCATGCCAGTATAAAATATTGAGTAGAAAATGTTGGCATTTGTAGTTCTTTCAGATTGCTTATATTCATAGATATTTTCAGCGGGAAGAATTTGTGGCTGTCGACCCAGAATTCCGTACGCAGTATTTTTTATATACTTTTAGTGACGATATCCTTCAGGCACTAAAACACGCGCTCGTAACTTTGATGCCGGAACAGCATAGTCCCCGCTCTTGCTCCGGATATTTTATTTTTATTTTGGTTCTCCCCACAGCGGACAAGAACAAATTGGCGTTGAAGCGATGCATGTTATCATGCACCCTCGGGTAATGTCACTTCCACTGTGGCGCTCTGTCATGCATAAATTATCCTTCGTTCCCTCGAAAATCTCCTCGTGCATCGCTCATCTCAAGCGGAGACAGGGGTGGGTTTTTCGTTCCAACAGTTTTCTGCTTACAATGCATCACTTCCTCTCTCTGTCTTATCATATTTACCCGCAAACTCCATTTTTTTTCCCTCGCAACGTAGCTCCGTATCTTTTTTTTTTTTTTGTATGTTTTTGGCTTCCTGTTCTCAAACCGTACTTGTTTGTGGAATATTCTGTAACTTACATGTTATCCTAATCTCAGGTTATGTATTAGTGATCTCAGGAGTGCTTGAGACGTTTTCGTAAGCGATTCGATATAGTCACTTCCAAAATATTTCTTGTGATGGGCTCCCTTTTATACGCATTTTAATTTTTGTCTAGCGTTTATATATTAATATAGTTTCAGAAATGTTACTGGAATACGACGTGTAAAAAATGGAATAAAAGTCGTGGTATGCTGTGTTGTGCTGTATCCAGGATATCGAAGTAAGTTTCCGGGGAAGATTAGGTGCTCCACGTTTAGATGAAGTCGATTCATTTCTTCGTATTTGTGGCGTACAGATGCAGATAAACTATTTTGGGTCGTTTTACTTAAAAAATACACCATTCTTGTACAAAAAATACGCTAGTGATTTTTTTTTGACGTTACGAATATGTTAGACACCCGGGACTGTTCATCTACTAGTTATCTTGTTCTGCTGTGGTTTAGAGGTTAGTCATTCTGCAATGAAAATGTTTGCGTTCTACACTGAAGAGTCCAAAAAAAAAACTGGTACACCTGCTAATATCGTGTAGGTCCCCCCGAGCACGCAGAAGTGCCACAAGACGACGTGGCATNTGGAATACGACGTGTAAAAAATGGAATAAAAGTCGTGGTATGCTGTGTTGTGCTGTATCCAGGATATCGAAGTAAATTTCCGGGGAAGATTAGGTGCTCCACGTTTAGATGAAGTCGATTCATTTCTTCGTATTTGTGGCGTACAGATGCAGATAAACTATTTTGGGTCGTTTTACTTAAAAAATACATAATTCTTGTACAAAAAATACGCTAGTGATTTTTTTTTTGACGTTACGAATATGTTAAGACACCCGGGACTGTTCATCTACTAGTTATCTTGTTCTGCTGTGGTTTAGAGGTTAGTCATTCTGCAATGAAAATGTTTGCGTTCTACACTGAAGAGTCCAAAAAAAACTGGTACACCTGCTAATATCGTGTAGGTCCCCCCGAGCACGCAGAAGTGCCACAAGACGACGTGGCATGGACTCGACTAATGTCTGAAGGTATGCAGGAGGCATTGAAATCTGCGCCAATTTGAGAAAGGGTTGCACGTCTGTCACGTTTAATGATTCTCGTCAGTCGTCGTTTGTCCCGTTCTTTCACGATCTTTTTCCGGCCGCAGCGATGTCGAAGATGTGATGTTTTACCGGATTCCCGATATTCACGGCACACTCGTGAAAGAGTCGTACGCGAACATCCAAATGTTATCGCTACCTCGGAGATGCTATGTCCCATCTCTCGTGCGCCGACTATAACACCACGTTCAAACTTGCCTAAATCTTGATAACCTGCCATTGTAGCAGCAGTAACCGATCTAGCTGCCGACTGCATCGTGTTACTCTGATTGGTTCCATACCTCGGTTATTTGCATACGTACGCCTATACCAGTTTTTTTTGCCCTTCAGTGTATTTCTTTTTGTCGTGGTCGTGTGTTTTTGCAACAATTTTCGCAGAGTTTTCGCAGATGTCTGAACATAGTCTTGCAGTGTGATTTCTTCCTCGCCACTCCGCACACAGTTTTGTCCCTGTCCGTAGAATAAATTGAAGAAATTTGTTTGGTGCTAAATTCAGTATCAGACGCATTACTGTTGCAGTTTATGTTTTGGTGTTGGCAAGATTGATTGATTATTTATTTATTATTATTTATTTAAGTATTTTAGTGTAGTGGCGAACTTAACAACGGCCTGGCCTTAAACTTCAGAACCCGTGCTGCGTTATTTCAGAAATTTATATGAACATCATGAAAACAGATTAAATTTATGATTAGTATGAAAACTTAAATTGCTTAACGTGCAACTAAAAGTTTTAACTTCTGGATAACTCTTGATCTGAAATAGCGGACTGCTTGAATAATTGATACTATTATAATTAAAGATAACAGCTATGCCAAATGAACAAAAAAATTAATTTCCAATAAATATTAAGCTTTCCGCAACTTAAACACACTATTGGAAAAAATTATCTCCTCTGTAAATTATGGTTTATTTCAATTTTATGTTCTGTAGAGAAAATACNGCAGCAGTAACCGATCTAGCTGCCGACTGCATCGTGTTACTCTGATTGGTTCCATACCTCGGTTATTTGCATACGCACGCCTATACCAGTTTTTTTTTGCCCTTCAGTGTATTTCTTTTTGTCGTGGTCGTGTGTTTTTGCAACAATTTTCGCAGAGTTTTCGCAGATGTCTGAACATAGTCTTGCAGTGCGATTTCTTCCTCGCCACTCCGCACACAGTTTTGTCCCTGTCCGTAGAATAAATTGAAGAAATTTGTTTGGTGCTAAATTCAGTATCAGACGCATTACTGTTGCAGTTTATGTTTTGGTGTTGGCAAGATTGATTGATTATTTATTTATTATTATTTATTTAACTATTTTAGTGTAGTGGCGAACTTAAACACGGCCTGGCCTTAAACTTCAGAACCCGTGCTGCGTTATTTCAGAAATTTATATGAACATCATGAAAACAGATTAAATTTATGATTAGTATGAAAACTTAAATTGCTTAACGTGCAACTAAAAGTTTTAACTTCTGGATAACTCTTAATCTGAAATAGCGGACTGCTTGAATAATTGATACTATTATAATGAAAGATAACAGCTATGCCAAATGAACAAAAAAATTAATTTCCAATAAATATTAAGCTTTCCGCAACTTAAAAAACACACTATTGGAAAAAATTATCTCCTCTGTAAATTATGGTTTATTTCAATTTTATGTTCTGTAGAGAAAATACNAAACACACTATTGGAAAAAATTATCTCCTCTGTAAATTATGGTTTATTTCAATTTTATGTTCTGTAGAGAAAATACAGTAACAAGTTTCTATTCTCGTAAAGCAAAAGTATTCAACTAACATTTTTCATATATTTATAGATTCGTCCTATTTTTTGCTAATTCTCAAACAATACGTTTATCCAGATAATGATTGTTGTAATTTTAATCATTGCCATACGCAGAGAATCCAAATTTTGCTATACAGTAATTAAGAATACAAAAGAAAGAAGAGTTTGTTCCGCCTAAAAAAAATAGAAGAAAAAGAGGGGAACCGAAAAACAATAGCAGGAAAGTATTTAAGGAATGTTGTGAGGGTTTGAATGAATGAAGGGAATTGGGAGATGGAAAAAAAAAATAGGATAAGGCTATAGAGTGAAATAGAGCACAGGAAGAAATTTTCTTCATTCCAAATCCTTGGTTGGAAATATTAAAAATGCCAAGGTAAAGGTTTACAGTATGATTTTGATTTGTAAAATACAGGCTGAGTATAAAAGAATACCCCAACTTTGAGGTCTATAATATCAAAACCAAACAACCTACAACCTTTATTGGCCNAGGCTGAGTATAAAAGAATACCCCAACTTTGAGGTCTATAATATCAAAACCAAACAACCTACAACCTTTATTGGCCAATCAAATGAACCGTGGAACCGTGAAGTTTGTTTACCATACATTCATAAATGTTCAATTTTACCACCACGAGCGGCNAATCAAATGAACCGTGGAACCGTGAAGTTTGTTTACCATACATTCATAAATGTTCAATTTTACCACCACGAGCGGCCCGAACGACATCTACGCGATAATTAAACTCGTTTTATCGTGGCTTACTTTTTTAGATAAAATAACTAGAACTGTCATTAATGGGGAGTATCTTAACATATATTTCGAGGTCTACAATATTTGCTAATGTTTTTATTGCATCTGTAAGCNGTCATTAATGGGGAGTATCTTAACATATATTTCGAGGTCTACAATATTTGCTAATGTTTTTATTGCATCTGTAAGTGTAATAAACATTGAATTATTATTTATTATTTCTGTCTCACATGAGAAAATACGGAATGGAATCAGTCCATACAGGTTTCAGGAATTCTATAAAGTAGTTCTGTAGGCTATGTAAAAATAAAGTTTAAAATTTTAATATTAAATCTTAAAAGTAAGTTTTAGATATATAAATAAACACAGATGACAAGGGTACCACACCGCCTTAACTGAGTCCTTTTAAAATCAATGTTTGCTACACATGTATAGATATAAATATGTATATATGTATATACATATATAAACGGGCCCATTGATTGGCTGGCATGCATCCAGTAAAGCTGGTAAAGATGGAGGAGAATTAGTTCCATGTCTTATCGTTGAATTAAACGTGCCAGGTAAATATTTTTTAATACTGAATTGATTTATTTTGCTTATTTTTATTAATGTAAATGTTAACAAATTTGTAAAGTATATATATTTTTTTACAAAAATTTCACATTTTGACTTTACCGACGCATGAATAAAGTAATAAGGCCCATGGCAGAGTTAATTTACATATCGTGGAAGGGTACACAGTATGCTTGCAAGTAGATCTTAATCAGGGCTTTAAAATAGGTCAGTTTATCATGAACAGCCTTTACGAACTAATAGGTTATGTTAAAATTGTTATATTTAAGCAGAAAAAACGATGAATGGTTTTTTTTTATCAAGTTGCCTTCGATGTTATCCATGTTGAAAAACCTAAAATATCCTGAAAATGTAGAAAAAACATTTTGCTCCTGAACAGTTTGAAAATAAAATATGTTGCGCGGTTGAGGCGACTGCGGAGATTAAAACCGCCTGGAGACACGAGTCGTGAGTAGCAGTGGGATAATCGAAGCTGCTTAGGCTTGAGTTACGAAAGAGGCTTGCTTACAAACGAGTGCGTCTCGGTTTACAGCGTGGGCAACGTCTGGGAGAAACCACGCCC
>NQII01000807.1:504328-517181 GCA_002778355.1 Clitarchus hookeri
TTGTCCCCTCTTGGCTGTTTCAGTGGTGTCGTTAGTTTTAGTTGCGGAATATACTGCATTTGTAAATATGAATTATCAAATTATTTTCTTCTGTGTTTCGATAAATATGCAAAGTTTCTTAGTATCGAAGCTATGCGTCATGCCACACTACGAGAAGGAAAAAAATGGTACAGTTTTTTTTTTGTTTTAGTTTTTTTTTTTTTTTTGGACTTTAAATAAACTTCAGTAACATTCTGGTATGCAAGCAATGAGTTAGATATGAGTTTTAATTAGGCATTGGGTGCGAATGACTCTTAAATTGTGCGTGTATTTCAAGCTTATTGAAGCAACTGCGTAGGTTTTTCTTCCTCAGTACTCATCATATGCAGTAAAATGTAAACCAAGGCATCAGTTTTTTTTTAGTGGCGATACTCCTTTCATTTTCCGTATTCGATTTGGGGAGTTGGGAGTCACTCGGGTTTTCGAACTGCAGACGCACAAGTCTCGTCTTACACGTCCCCCTTCCTTTCCCGTCTCCAGCGGAAGCATAAAGACAAAGGTGAGAAATACAGATAAACTAGGATAACGTGAGTGCTTAACGCCGATTTTCCCATTGCAATTAACGGTAGAACATAATGTCGCTGACAGTAGTATATTTGTGTATTGCTCGAACGTAATTCGATGAATATAAAGTTACTTATTTACACTGGAATTACACTGAAGTGCAAAAAAACTGGTATACCTACCTAATACCGTATAGGGCCCCCGCGAGCACGCAGAAGTGCCGCAGGACGACGTGGCATGGACTCGACTAATGTCTGAAGGTATGCAGGAGGCAATTCACACCATGAATCCTGCAGGGTAGTCAACAAATCCAATCTGCGCCAATTTGGGAAAGGGTTGCACGTCTGTCATGTTTAATGATTCTCGTCAGTCGTCGTTTTTCCCGTTCTTTCGCGATTTTTTTCCGGCCGCAGCGATGTCGAAGATGTGATGTTTTACCGGATTCCCGATATTCACGGTACACTCGTGAAATGGTCGTACGCGAACAACCAAATGGCATCGCTACCTCGGAGATGCTATGTCCCATCTCTCGTGCGCCGACTATAACACCACGTCCAAACTCGCTTAAATCTTGATAACCTGCCATTGTAGCAGCAGTAACCGATCTAGCTGCCGACCGCATCGCGTTACTCTGATTGGTTCCATACCTCTGTTATTTGCACATGCACGCCTATACCAGTTTTTTTTTTTCTCTTCAGTGTATATTTGTGTATTGCTTGAACGTAATGTGATGAATATAAAGTTACTTATTTACACTGGAATTAGCTAGCGGGTGATTGGCTGACGGCGTTGTTCAAGCGGGAAATTGCGTCGAGAAGATGCGCAAAAGTGGAGACAGAACAGTGGAGTCTCCGTCGCACGGTTAGTTATGAGGGCAGACGCCGAACTTCGCTCTCGCACGGCGGGCGAGGTGAGGTCAAGTCAGCAACGCTGAACACACAACGCTAAATTGAGCTATTTTGTAAGTCCTGCCAAGGATACACTTCTGTGTTTACCCTGCATCCTCTCTCCACGTGTAAAATTAACATCGGCATGGACCCGACCCGACTGCTTTATTCATACACTGCTCGAGTGAAACCGCGGAATCGTTAAGGATGTAAATGTTAGTACAGTCCAGTCACGGTTACTTCCAAATTAGCTCTGATAAGGTTCTGCTTTCAAGATATTCCTCCGCCTCGTGCAAACAAACCTTGACCGAGTCTAGAAAATTACACCCAAGGAGCATCGCACCGTTTTCGTGCGTACTCAGTGTAATAATATTTCACATAAGAACTATTTCCTACTAGGCATTAGCAACTCACCTATTATCTCACTGTTTTTATTCATATTATTTATAAATGAAATAATATAATTTATAAATACGATAGAAATAGAATTTAAATTTAATTAAAAATCAAATGCTTTTATATTTTCTTATATTAACACAAGTATAATACGCTTGTGATATGTAATATAATTATAAAACAGCCAAACCCGTCATATATGGTGTGATTTTTCAAAGGTTTGATTTAAAAAGTACGAAGAAACCTTGAGTAGACTATAAAATGAATATTCGTACAATTGTGTGTTTAAAACAAGAAGTGCCAACTTCAGTGGCAAGAAAATTTAACATTACACTTGCGATACATTATGTCTTGGAACTATTTTTATTATTTTGCTGGCAGCTTAAGTGGAGTACTGCATGTGAGTGTNTTTTTTTTTTTTTTTTTTTTTTTTTTTCAAATGTTGAGATTAAAGTGGCTCATGCTGCAACATTCGCCTTCGTGGCAATGAAATGTCCCCCCCCCCCGGGTTATTCGACCGTTGTTGCTGTGGTTCGAATTTTTATTTATGCACCGAATTATTGCTGATAACAGTAAAAATATTTATTGTTTTGTGTTGGTGGTTTGGTAACGTATGCTAGGTATCACTGTAGAATGGAAGAGATTTATCAGCCTGTGGCAGGTAGGTAGAAACTGTCAGAGCAGCCCTTAGTAATTAATATAAACCCACATGCCCATTGAATGTTCTATAAACAAAATTTGCCCCTTCCCTCCTTCTCAATGTATCCTTTCCTGTTCATGGTAGGATTTTACATTAATGTTTTTAGTTCATATCATTTTTTTTATGTTCAGGATCAAGTTTAAATCGCATAACGTTGTAATTTCACTATAAAGTAAATAATAAACTCAACTTCAATAATGCATGCCATCAGGCCTAACCAATTTTTCAGAAATCAGAATAACATCTGCGGTAAGGAATCTGTTTTTGAGAAACTGCGAGGTTTCACAGAATATAATGTGATAATTCCGTTTAAAATTTAGCATTTTGCGTACACCTGGGATAAATCCCAGGTTTCGTTTTTTTTTTCTTCAAAATACAGTATGCCAAATGTACTGTGGCAATCATAATATCTTTTTTGCACCTGGTACATTTTATAGGCTTCATTTCGGATATGTTAAAATTTATTTTGTACTTTTGTTGTAGTTTTTCTGCTCTCGGAGGAATTTTAATATTACGTTTAGTAATTTATTCGCAATGTTTCCAAACCTGCTCACTACGTTAATAACTGGCGCTCGTCTCTCTCTCTCTCTCTCTCTCTGTCTGTCTGTCTGTCTCTCTCTCTCTCTCTCTCTCTCTCTCTCTCTCTCTCTCTCTCTCTCTCTCTCTCTCTCTCTCTCTCTGCATGTAGGATTGTTAAATTCTTCACTTGCATTACAATTTGTAACACTATGCTGTATAGCTGGATATCAAACCTAACTTGGGCATTGCTTCGTTTCCACGCAATGTGTGCGGCTCACGAGATTGCCCGGGAGACAAGCTAAGCTACCTAACCGTACACGTCCTTATCTCTTCGACTTAATACTGGCGTGACTACCTCGGTTATTGCACAACGGTTAAGTTTTAGCGTACTGCGAGGTGAGCGTTATCTTTGCGTGCACGGGGCAACTGTGGCTGAGCGGTTAGACTGCTCGCCTCCCACGTAGGCGAACCGGGGTTCAATTTACCGGAGGGCTCGCTGCCGGTTTTTCGCTAGTGGGAATCTTGCCGGACGTTGCCGCTGGTCGGCGGTNGCTTGCATTCCGGTGTTGCTCCATTCTCAACTCATTTCACCCTCATCGGATCTCAACACCTCGTTGTTAAGAGCCGCCCAAATCCCTCAACTCAACTTTGCGTACACCAGTTGAAATTATTTGTCGTGTATTTATTACTAAAGCGAATTTCTCGAGAATATGATGTAATTGTTTTAATACGTTTAGGTCATTGTTTTATTGTTTAGCTTGTGGTTCAGTAAGTCAGACCGTCGGGTAATCCGCCGAAGGACGGTGAGGGGGGGGAGGGGTTGCATGGGTTTTGACAGGCTTCTGACACACGTGTTACCACTCCGTCCTCAGCGCACTCACTGTGCCACTCGCTCGAGCGGGACGGGGCCATGGAAGCGACGCGGACTAACATGTAACAATACCGTACTAAGCCCGAACATTTTCTTTAGGTATTCTGTACCATGAATGAAGCTACTATCACATTTCATGGGGCCAATGAGAATATGATTAAAGAAGAACTTTGTGACTGGCGTGCAAAAAGAAGCTTAGCTGAGTCAGAAACTTCATCATTCAAATCACAAAATGATAAACTACTACTCGATCAAGCCAAGTGTGCATCCGGAACATATGTGAACTACACAAGATCACGCCGTTATCTCCCTTCCCTCTCTGTAGCTCTGCTGTGGGTTTCGCAGTGACCAAAGTTGCGGCACAGTGTTGACCAACTCGCGCTTATGTGTTGATGCTTCCGTGTGGCCCGGTGTTCGTATAACTTGCTTAAGTTCACGTTGACAGATGACGGTATAGAATTCCCCTTACCCTCCGTTGTTATTCCCTTCTCGACAGCCACGCCAGCGCCTCCCCTGCGGCACACTTGCTCTGGTCGAGCAGTAGCTAAGAGTATATCATCAAAAATATAGCTGGTTCAAAAACATCTCGCGTTTTTCAAGTGTCTCCGGGTATACTGTGTACCGACACTTGAATCGATGTTTGACCGTACGCCCGGAGTCGCTGGTCGCCGTCCACAAATCTGCCCCGAACACCGCGATGAAGAGAACGTGGATGATGGCTCAGGGAAGAGTGGAGCTGTTGCCTGTTCTCAGGCGAGTCCAGGTTCAGCCATCGCATACGTGTTTGCGCACGACGAGAGTGGAGCGAGTGCAGTCCAGACATCACTGATGAATACAATTTTAGTGAATGCGGTGAAATCTTGGTCTGGGACGACGGTATCGTGTTGGGGCTCACGAGTGGTCTTGGGGTGCACTCGGGCATCGAAGGGTCCGTCTAATGCACAGGTGACTTATTCCAGAATCTTGCGAGTTTCTTCGGCGCAGGAGTGAGACTCTGTACCTCAAGAACTGCTGTACAATATTGGTCAACAACGTGGGAGTCAATTGTACCATATGTGTCGGTCCGGGGTGAACACACGTATTATTGCCTCGTTATAACACTAGCCCACATATGTGGTATGGTATAAACACAAGCTGTGTCGGGTGTGTGGTTACAGGAGTATTTTTTTTTTGCATACCGTCTTATGATTCTTAAATTCTCTGGCCAACAAGTGCATACTATTCATGTGTTGTGCATATTTTGGAGTAATTTTCAAAGTTTTTGTTCCGTCTAGTCAAAATTATCAAGCGGGCCACTACTATTATGGGGGCTATTAATGAAATTCTCGCACAGCGGCGATTCTTCGTTTTTCTAATGGCATTGGCCACTTTAAGCGCTAGTAGTTAAATTCTCGAACAGTGATACGTTATTCAAACCTGGTGTGCTGTGTTAAGTCCGTTACTTGCGACTGTATCTTGGTGTTGTAGCAAATTGAAATGAATAGTATCAGAACTATTTTCTTGTCTCTTGTGCGATCGTGTAGTGTCAATTGTTTCGAAACACCTTAGTGTGCGAAATGTTACCACGAAATTGTTAATTTAATAAAAAATGTATAGAGCACGAGGTGAGTTTACTGTGTATCAAAATACGATAACTTTAGTGAAGTTGCGTGTGAAGTGCGTAATCATTTGGTATTAACTACAACCAAAGGCCGCGGAGACTTCAGTCAATTTCCATCTTTCGGAAAACGTAAGAATCCATATGCAGTGCTCAGTCCTGTAAAACCGTGGAATATTCTTCGTGAAACAAGGTACTCCACACGAAAGTAAGGTGTTGAAAGCATTAGCTGTTTATACTGTTTCTCTGTATCAACACGAAAGCTATGTGAATAGGTAAAATTATTTAAATAGGTATTCAGTGATTCCCCAATGGCCACCCACATTTCTCTATCCCTCTCTTTCTCGCTATTTCTCTTTATTTTTCTTTCTCTCTTTCTCTATTTCTTTATTTCTCTCTTTCTTTCTCTCTCTCTCTTTCTCTTGTTTTCTCTCTCTCTCTTACTTTCTCTCTCTTTTTTTCTTTCTTTCTCTCTTTATTTCTCTCTCTCTTTCTATCTCTTTCTCTCATCCCCTCACTCATCCCTCTTATCCCCTCCCTCACAATCTTCCTCCATCTCTCTCTCTCCCCCTATCTTCCTCCCACTTTGTGGCTGCCACAAAATATTCGTTTTTTCAGAGTATCGCGAGACTTTTCTTAAGCCCCAGAGTCCAACGGTTCCATTGCGAAATTCCCCGTACATTAATTAAATTATGGTTTTGTTGCAAGTAACGCCGCACCCATTGTGTGTGTAATTTACACACGTAAGATGTTTATAGGTGGACGAAAATCTGCTTCAGGTTAGCAGATAATGTGAATTTGCCCAATACCAGACATTTGACCCTTCAAAGAGTGGTATTCTGATGTTACTTAATCCATCTGAGATAATCCAATGACAGGGTCCCAAAAAACTGAGCAAATACACATAGCATACTTATCTTCTTATATAGGCTATCCACGATAAAGTGAGCACTTTAAGGCCCTCCCAGCAGGCATTAATCACGAATAAATGTATTTTATTGCAGCCTCAGACGTGTATGTCAAAAAGTGACGGGAAGATAGAAATTGGTTAAAACTAACAATTCAGCAGGGCCTAAAGTGCTCACTTTATCGCGAACAGACTATACTTAGATTCATACAGCAGCCGTGATCAGTTACATGCATTGATATTTCATTAGCCACTTAAAAAAAGTGAGGGTAATCGTTTAGTGCTAACTTCACATACGTGAAAAATATCGTCATTGAATACACACTCGAAATCTCCCCTATAACTAAGATGGATCTACGCATTTGTCAATATTTGTACAATTGTTTATAAACTCTGGACATGGGTACAGTTTTTGGGCAATAATTGATTGTGACTGCTTCTACTGGGGTTTTTTCTTCGCGGTTCATGTGGTTAAAGTAAATTTTCGATCCGGGTTCTATGTTCCAACCCAACTTTCAAGGTGGACTGATGAGTTACATTATTCCAGACAAAGTTCAAACAGCATTTAAATTTTAATTTGAAGTGTTTGGGGAACTGGGGCGCTGGAGGAAGGGAAGTTAGCCGGGATTATCTCACTGGTTGGTACGGGTGTTTCTCTGTCCTTTATAGTAACTTTATTTAGATTCCTTGCATCTAAACGCAATCCAACAGTCGTCACTCGTCCTTACGCAAACAATGGGATTAGTATACGAACTTAGCTTGTCTCTCTCAACTATTCCCCAACTGAGCATTTGTTTCAAAAAACTGCTGGGCGTGTGCTTGGTCGAAACTCGATCGGTCCAATAACCGCGTACGTGCCGCGTAATTGATTCCGCCCCCAAGCCGCTGAGAACCAATTAGGAGAGGCTGCCCAGGAGATTGCCACCTCGAGATAAGTCTGGGTCGATGGTCCAGCGGAGAACTTTCACTCTCCACTCGTATCCTCTCTTCTCTGCGGTCTCGGTTGGAACCGAGCCGGCGCCTTTCCCTTCTCCCTCGATTGCCAAATCCATTCGTCCTCTTCCTTTTTTTATGTATGTAGTTTCCAAGACTTCGACTTTGCCCTTCTTTCGCGGAACAACGCGTATTTATAAAATATTTCCTGTCGTCTCGTATTATTGGTTGTTCCTTCTCGCCGCGTCTTTTTATTGTCGCCGTATAACTTCGGGTTTGGGAAAATCGTGAACGATATCGAGGTTTAAAGCGTCCACCTGCAGTGTATGCGAATTCGTTGATTTTTTTTTTTTTTTCCATGTCTAAGTTACGATTTCAGTCTCGGTATTCAGTCCATTACGTCAGGCTCGTTGCGTGGTGCGTGGTCCGAATAATGCGAATACTAACATATTGCGTAATATTTCCTTATCTCGAATATATGATTTGTCAGCGAATGGATGCAAAAATAAAACTAGCGGTCGTAGCTTAAGAAGGGGATGTACGTATCCTTATCTTGGATTTACGTATTTTTCTCCATAACTTAATTTTCGGAGTCAGTATTTAAAAACCAAGATAGTCAAGGCATAGGGAACATATTAAATTATTTCGAGATCCAACTTATTTTTTTACACGATTAGTTTCACGTCTGTAACCTTAATAAAATATTATCTAATTGTCTAATAATGTCAATCCCACATGGGAAAATACAGGTATAATTGAAACCGTACAATTTTTTTAAGTTCGTTTAAGTAGTCCTCTGTCATGTGTAGCTTCGATTTTTTGTGCCTGGTAATAAATTTTCATTACAAAAATTTGTAAGAAAAATCGAAGATGGAATGGATATTACCCGCTTAACGCAGCAACAACCGTGTAGCATTTTGGCCCTAGATGGACAGTTGTGAATATTTCAAGCATGTGTTTTTATCTATTAGCGTGTGCAAAACCATTTTGTGTTGGTGGTAAATCAAAATAAGTTCTTATATGAAGTGTTCTTCAGATATTAGAATAGGTACGTGGCATAGTTTCAACAGCATTATTTTATTATTCTGTACGTGGTTGTGACTTCATTTTATTTGCTATCTCGCAGTAATTTTTTTTTTAGGTAGTTGTTCGTGGAGTCCTACTAAAAGAAATCTTTCTCGAGTGTCCCTCCAGAATGAAGATCCGAAAAAGTTAACCTCTGCGTCACCTCGCTTGGTGGTAACAGTCGTCTCTCTCTGTATGTTACGTCAAGGTTTATTCTACCCAGGTCGGCAAGCACAATGCTTCCAGTTCGAGAACTAAAATTTCTGTCATTAGGTAAGCACTAGTGTCGCATGTGTACCGGTTTTTTTTTCCTTTCAAATTTTTGCGTTAAAAAGCAAAAATAATTCCAATAATTACAAACCAAATATAAAATAACTACGTGCCTAAGTAATATATTTCTCTTTTATTATTCACTTATTCACGTAGCTTAGAATTTTCATTAAAAGTGACCTCTTTGGAACAATGCGCACCTAGCGACAGAAATTTTCCCTACTCCAAACTCTCCCATAAGAAAACTCGTTTTGTTTCTAGCCTGAGTAGAATCAACCTTCGTTACGTTCAACATGTCTGTTGGTACAAACTTCTGGCGGTAATAGCGTGGCCATAGTGCTGCACTCGAAATAGTTAATCGGCGTCTTTGAATGCTGTCAGCCGCAGAGTTCTGCTGTAAAACATACAATTTGGCGTTGTGTCTGGGTAACACGGGGAAAGAAGATATCTGACATTTATGAAAACAAGCTATGCTTGTTTGTGGCGCTACAGATTCATACCCAACGATAAATGCGTATTACTCAACTCGAGAATTATCGCATGGGGCCGCGGTGGTGTAATGGTCAGACTACTCGCGTAGGGCCTAAGCGAACCGGGTTCGATTTCCTGCGGGGTCGCTCCCGGATTTTTGCATGTGGGAATCGTGCCGGACGATGCCGCTGGTCGGCGGGTTTTCTCGGAAATATCCCCCCNATCTCGGCGCTGCTCCTTACTCACCTCACTTCACCCACATCGGCTCTCAAGACCTGGATGTTAAGGGGTCGCCCAAATCTCCTCACTCCACTCCATTACTCATTATGACATCCTTAATAAATTTTCACTGATATGAACAATTGTATTGAAAATACCAGCTGTCACCCTCAAACCCCTATCATCACAATTTGCCAGAGCAAAATTTATTGCCAAGAAAACTCTTTGTGTAGATTAAGTAATTAATTGATAAGCATTTTTAATGTTAAAAAACACCGGCCGTGAGCCAACTACAGGCACGTGTGTTAGTGCACCAGCATTTGTGTGGAACCCCATGGGAGCGCACTAAGTGCATGCACTGGCAGTGCTTTCATTCGTTCGGGTGAGTGAGTTGGGCGGCTCTTAACATCCAGGTCTTGGAGGTGAGTATGGAGCAGCGCCGGAATGAAGGGGCTGGGGGAAACGGGAGATCTCTGAGAAAACCCGCCAACCAGCGGCATCGTCCGGCACGATTCCAAATTGCGAAAATCCGGGAGCGATCCCGCCGGGAATCGAACCCGGTTCGCTTAGGCGGAAGGCGAGCAGTCTGACCACTACACCGCCGCGGCCCCTTCATTCGTCTGGGATCTGACTGATGACTTGAGTGCGAGTTAAGTTTTCTACAGAAACACAAAGCACGCTCGGTGAATGTTTACCGTGATCTCTTAATTCCCATATTTGATATACCGATAACCTTCATTTCTGCGTCCTCCCTCTACGCCTATTTTTAGTCTTTCGTATTGCGTTTTTCAAACTCGGTGCTCGATTGTTCCGTATTGAGCGTAGCATTGCCAAGAACCTGTTGTTTTTTTTCTCCCATTTTGCGTGTGTTAACGAGAGTTATCTGTATCACGTGGTTACTGGGCAGGTAAGGAACTGGATTCCGACCACTGCGAAAACCGGTTTCATATTTAATTTTGTTCTAGTAGGCTGTCACTCGTGTGCACATGAGTGAGCGCTGCTCTTGAAACTAGGTTAGTCTAGTTTCCTGTACTATTATTCGCTGTCACTTCTGCGGCAGCGGAGTCTTCGCCAAGGGGCCGTAGGCGTAGGCAATAAAGAAGCTTGGCACTCCCCCCTCCCTCAAATTAGAGTATTTTTTGAGCTCATGAGGGAAGAATTACTTGGGGAGAATTTTGTGGGGATTTAAAAATGTTTTGGTGGTTTTTCACGAAGGGGGAGGGGGGGGGGTTGCTGAAGGAATTATTCAGTATTGTTTATAGGTAATACTTCAACAATTAAACAACTTATCATTATTCCTGGCTATAACAACACGAATCCGCAAACCAAAATCGAACTAAAAGAAGGATCTTGTATACGAGGTGTGTTAAAAAAATAACCACTGAACAATAAAACACTGAAACAGAGCTATTTATAAATACATAAGTACAATATCTATTTTGTCCCCTTAAAAATAATCCCCCTCAGATATAATACACTTGTGCCAGCGCTTTTTGCCACAGGAGCTTCGTGAATACTATACGCGTAAATGGTATGGCATTGAAGTCTCCCGGGTCTTTATCTCCTCGATCGTGGCAAACCTCCGTCCTTTCATGGGTCTCTTGTCAAAACCCTTGTCCTTGTTCAGGCAGGGGGCCACGTCCGGCGAATACGGTGGCTGAGGCATGATTACGGTGTTTTTAATACAGATTCTTTGATCCATTGTTTGCGATAGCAAAAAAATCGCCAAGCACACCAAAACACGTCTAACCTTTATATCTGTCACAAACAAACTAACAATGCAAAATGGCTGATAATGTCAACATATGTTGGGGACATGTGTACCAACATAACANACCTTAAATATAATTACGTACGTCAAAATGGTTTTCGCAAACAAAAAAGAACTGATTTTGGCGAAGCATCTTCAATGTCTCGCCTAACTGCGTTAAACTACGTCTTCCTGTTCGTTTCGTTTTTTTTTTTTTTTTTTTTAAATAAAGATTGCTAGTAACTTTAATGCTATCATTAAGTTTGATAAGAAACTTAAAAACTGCAAAATCCATGCATATGTGTCAAGATTTGAACCTGGGTGTATGATATTTACGCAATGTTGCAGCATCCGCAAAAAAAAAAAATGGGGGGATTTCGTAAAGCCGCCTGGCAACACTGTGAGCGAGACATCCACAGGTGTATCACAGTCGTATCACAGTCGTATCACAGTCGTATCACAGTCGTATCACAGTCGTATCACAGTCGTATCACNAAAAACTGCAAAATCCATGCATATGTGTCAAGATTTGAACCTGGGTGTATGATATTTACGCAATGTTGCAGCATCCGCAAAAAAAAAAAATTGGGGGATTTCGTAAAGCCGCCTGGCAACACTGTGAGCGAGACATCCACAGTCGTATCACAGTCGTATCACAGTCGTATCACAGTCGTATCACAGTCGTATCACAGTCGTATCACAGTCGTATCACAGTCGTATCACAGTCGTATCACAGTCGTATCACAGTCGTATCACAGTCGTATCACAGTCGTATCACAGTCGTATCACAGTCGTATCACAGTCGTATCACAGTCGTATCACAGTCGTATCACAGTCGTATCACAGTCGTATCACAGTCGTATCACAGTCGTATCACAGTCGTATCACAGTCGTATCTCAGTCGTATCTCCGCAGTGTCCCAAACTGATCTGCATCTTTTTTCGTCCGGATATCACGTGGTTGTAAATGAACGACCTTATTGTGTCGTCGCACTTGAAGATAATTCCGGAAGTATCGGACTGGTTTAATTCGACGCGTTCAAAGCTTAGTTTCAAGAGGTAAGAAGCGTGGCGGTTTGGCCGTAAAGCGTGGCCAATCATCAGGGACAGCCGAATTTCTTAGGAAAGATTCCCGCGCATGCTATATTTGAATACCGCACGGGCGTACCGGCAGTTTTATTTCGCTTATCGGCGGTGTGTGTCTGCCGAGGAGACATTTTCTTACTTGACTTACCAATCAAAATTAAGTTACTCCGACACTGCACGTCTGTGATTCGCGGTTAGACGCCTGAAAACGCAAAAACACTTAATCATCCGATCACGGATGCGGACCCGAGCTAAAGCGTTACGAAATTCAACTGGTCGTGAAATCGGGTGCCCGTGCCAATCATATGCTATCCTATGGGAACTGATTTTGTCTTGTGATGTAGGAAACTTGAAAGTGATGGGAGTTTAATACGCACTGAACGCTTCTGCTGTCCTGCATTCCTTCCGTCGAATAACAAAGATCGACTTAGCCGTTCAGTAATTGTGTATATATTTGTCATCTTCGCAATGACTTGGGCGCTGCGAATTTTTTTTTCTTCTCCGCAAATAAGTGCGAACTCATTATGTCCTCTTCCTTAACTACTCTGTCCCCGCGACGAGACAGCGACATTATTAAACTAATTTCGCAATCACTTCGGCAACGAAGCGTTCCGCGCTAAGTCCTGTGCGACTACCCCCC